>CM040242.1:118698434-118724638 GCA_022545495.1 Chrysanthemum lavandulifolium
AGAAAACAAAAGGTTTATAGTCATTTGGACTATACCCGCTTTTTAAAAGAAAGAACGAGCCTTGCTTTATCTTATTTTTCAAAACTCATGCTCTGATTCGAAATACAAATGTTTGTCACCAAAAAGACAAAGATTTCCTTCACAAATATTTTTCCTTTTATAAATTCTTCTGAAAAATATTTGTTATCTTATGAAAACTAATAGCTTTGAAAAATAACTCGGACTCAATTTTTGAAAATCATCTGGACTTGACATTTGTCAAAATCTCTATCTCTCAATCAACAACTTATGTCATTGATTGAGGAGGAGAATGATTTCAAATTAAATCAAAAGGTTATTTGTCATACAATTGGTTCGCACCAAGGCTTATGTCATGTTTTCAAAAGATACTCAAGCACGCTTAATCTTTGGAGTTTAAAGTCTCGATTTGATCCTTATCGGTTAAATGGTTTCATAAGCAAGTCACAATTCTCCTCAAAAGCTTTCAAAACAATTTAAATCTATAGAGATCACAAATCTCAAATGATTTGAAAATTGTGATCGGGGAGAATTTGTGATTTAAATTGGATTTAAACCGATAATTCGATAAATGGTTTGTAAGTGATTAGCAAGCTCTCCTCCTACATGTGTCAAACGATTTCAAATTTTCCATGCACATGTTAAGGGGGAGCATCTATATCAAACCAAAAGGATTGTAACGTGATTGATTTGTCTCTAAGTGCAGGTTTTCCCTAATATGTGCAAAACACTTTCGAATCTCAATGCACATATTGAGGGGGAGCAACTTTTGAAAACCACATCCTTTCCCAAAATATCTTTAACTAAGTATGAAAAATACTAATCTTGATCGGTATTTTAAGTTATTTTGTCGATATTTTTAAAATGTTGATGAATTGAATTCTTCCTCTTGCCTCCATGTGCCAAAACGATTTCAAACATACGATGCACATGTTGAGGGGAGCCTTTATAAAATATCAAAACAATTCGGTACAAAATGCTTTGATAATATATCACAAGTATATGGATTGATTTTCAAATGGTTTTCAATTGGTTCCAATGGCGTATGAACAATACCAAAAGACCGACCAAATTTACTTTATGTATGGTGATATAAGGATGGTTAGGTTAGGTATTTGTTCCCACGATCCCGCCTTGAGCCGTGAGGGATCTACCCAGGACAATCCACTAGATAGTGTAGAGTCCTTATGTTTGATGAAAAAAGGAGAAAAGTGAGAAATGGGAAGAGTGCAGATCGAGACAGAGCTAGAAATGGAATAAACCCAACAAGGCTCTAGTAATGAAGTCTCGGTAAGCTCAAGGGGTTGAAGAATGAAAAGAAATGAATGAGAAAAGGGTGAAGACAAATAGCCTCCAATAATTCAACCTTAGGGCGATGGCGGGTTCAATACATATGCTCTTGGTGGTTACTAAAGTAACACCGGTATTGAAGACAAGACGTCATGGACCCAAAGGACGACTCGCACTACAACTTCCCAAGCTACTCAAGTTCCTCTTAAAAGGACTTGTTTCATTCGACGGGAACCTACATTATCTATAGACTTTCTCTTAGAGATGGTTGATATTGAAGAAGGAGACCTCTCCTAGTCTCCAAAGATAGGAACCAAATGTGCACAATTGAGTCTAGAGCCACGAGATCATCAATAAATCTCATTAAGGACACAATCAATAAAGACTCAACCGTTTCACACAATAACGGAAAGTGAGAATATATCTTATGAGTCCCACGCATTATCCTTGTGGTATTGCGGAACATTTGAGTGATATGCAAACATATTCACAATGACGATGGAAAGCCTTCTAGAGCCAACATCAAACAAGCTCTTGGTAGGTGGCATGTGAGATCTATCCAATAGATCAAACATGTGACAACTGGATTGAAACAATGGGGCGATCCATTATTGAATCAACCTTGGTCCAGGAAATGGATTGACGGATACCTTTGAAAAACCGGTCGTTGTGCTTAAAATTCTTTTCTAGCACGTCGACTTTGTACTAATATTTCAAAATAAAAGGTGTTTACGTTTGATAACCCATTTTCTTAAAACTTCATTGTATTGCAAAACACTTTATATTGAGCAAGATTTAGATTGTTTTTCAAATCTCTTTTCATCAATCGCTGAATCTCAATTCGTTGATTCACTCACTCCGTGTTGTCTTCTTTGAGACGTTCGGTTTGAGAACGCCTAGAGCACCGCTAAACCTCGCTAAGGAGATTCTTCTAATCATACCGATCACAGCAAGACTTGTATCGATCAATGGGGAACCGTGGGCGTGTACCTCAATTCGATGAAAGTGATCAAAGACACTTTTCTTGCGCTTTATTGTTAATCGTTGTATGCAGGTACACCCGCATTTACACTTATCGTAATTGAGAGGTCAATCCATTGCCGCATGCTCACACAACACATTCATCTCTAAAGAAATCATGATAAATGCATCAACGACTGATATTCTCACTCCATGCTTCGCTGTTGCTACAAATATCATGAATCAACTAAAGCTTCCGCTACTCGATGAGAAGAAATCATGATCCGTAATGTGAGCATGTCGGTCCAAAAGTCACAACATCACATAATGTCAACACTACAAAGGAATAGTCAAAGATTTATGGAAGCTGATGATCTCAAAGTTGACTCAAAACTCATTATCATGTGGATCAGTAAAAGACATCCACTTGGATTAACCAATCATGCGAAACATGAAGAATCAAAGACTACGGGCTACATAGCAAAGAACTTTAACAAGAATCCAAGAACAATCTTAATGTAATATATGTTTGTATTCAATGTAATTTGAGGTGACCTCCCTTAGGGGGAGATTGTTAGGATTTAGAAAATCCAGGTATTAAAGTGTCGGTCACCTCAAGTATATGTAATCGTTAGAAAGCTCGTAGTCGTAGTTATTTAATGTTAGTTAGTATTTAGTTAAGTATCACCGTGGAGGACTGACGGTCTTTACCCACCGTATGCCTCGATCCACACCCGTGGGTGGCGTTTATGTAAGGTACTATAAATACCCTCTACCTCCCAGGTAGGGGTTGGAGCTCATAATAATAATTTTACTTTCTCTCACTAAGTTCCGAAACCTCTTAACTTTCTCTCTCAAAAACCTATAGTGTACGCCCCATTATAATCATGGTTTGATGTGTTTGTGAAATCCAATATGTTACAAAAACCCACATAAACAAACAAAAAACACTTCCAATACAATCCAATTTGATGAGACAATGGTATTTGTTTCAAAAAAATATTTGATGTTTTTTCAAAGAATAAACACATATATATTAGTACAATCAACATGTTCATATATTTGTTTATTTCACCCTAGGAATCTGATGATGAAACACCAATCAAGTTTAAGCGAACTAAAAGAAGTGAAAGGTCTAATCTGTCCAAAAACCACAAGTATATGCTATGTGATGAAGACACAGACGACAAAAATGGTAGCAACAAAAGCAATTTAGAAGATGGGGTTTGGGTCAACATCAATGATCTTGATGAGCCTTTTTATGATTTATATAACAGTAAACCCAGATATAGTATCCTAGATGAAGATATCAAAGAAGAGTCCTTGACAGGTTTCATTACATTATAAATTAAATGAAGAATTGTAAGTTAAACAGGACTAAAAAAGCTTATAATTATCCTGATGTTTTATGGTATGTGAATTTTATAGGTGACTCCAAATATACAGCGATAGATGAAGGTCACAATGAAGCCGTTGAATACGATGAAAACATTAACAAAGACATGTGGGCTGATATGGTTGATGTTGATGGAATGGTTAATGGTGAACATGCCTATAACAGTTATTTCGATGATGAAGCTTGGGAGGCGGATTCGGATGCGTACACTAAAAGATCCGTATCCAGTAGAGATTATGATGACAGCTTCATTAACGACACTTCTATGGATTACGAAACAACCGATGACTCCAACACCGACGACGATTTTTAAAATACCATACCAACCTTCTACAAGTTTTATGTTTCTTTAGCATTTTTTATTTAGAATAGTTAAAGTTGATTCTTTTGATACAACAATCAATTGTCAGAAATAATGTTTGATTACTAATACAATTTCCCATTTATTATCATGTTTTTGATCATTTACATTGTAAACAATTACATACTACAAAAATTGAATACCATTCTGCAAGTGTATGTCTTTTGTTTATTTTTGTATTAAGGAACATCAACCAACATATCGACCAAATTTGGTTTACGTACCTTCAAATTGTATTAATTATTTAACAAGCTATTACAGATTGGGTAATCCAAAATTGTTAGTAAAAATATACAACTAACACACAATCAAAATTACTTAAAAAGCCAACTATTCTATACGATATTAATTGAATTCAGTGGCTGACTAATAAAATCTTCAGTTACAGAAGAACGACGTGTTCAGTGTATTGTGTGACTCCAGAAGCTACAGGGAAAGGTGTCAAAGTTGTAGGTTGTTTCCATGACGAACCACATTCCAAAGTCTAATTTTACGTCATATCAAGTTACAAAAACATTATATATCCACTTATGATAATCAACACAAAATAAAATATAATTATCTATTATAACTAATTATTTTGTTTCTTAATAGTTTTATTAATCAAAATTTTTTTATAAACAAATCTAATAAAAGATTAGCATCCAAAAATAATATCACTTATCCATTAAATATAAATACAAATGAAAACTAAAATTTTGACAGCATATGCACAAGGTTCAAAACAAAAACGATGAAGGAATCTGAACCTGCAAGTGTGTCTGAGGAGCAACTACCAGCAACAAAAGATACAACCAGCGCAACACAATCAACATGAGGGCCTCCAAAGTATCCAAACCAACCAGGTACCCTGATATTGGAAAATAAATACATCTGTTTACGTAACTGTGGAAAACACAGAAACTAATTGTTAAAAATATAACAAGTCGCAGTAATGATCTACTAATTCGTAGACCAAGTAGAAAACCTAACAAACATACATCATCTTCGCTTCATCCGAACTCGCAAGCGCCTCTCGAGAGCAATTACCACCCACAAAACATACAAGCAAAGACAGAAAACCAAGAGGACGGCCTCAAAGTATCCAAACCAACCGGTACCACGATATTGGAAAATAAATACATCTATTTACATAATCACGAAAATTATAGAAACTAATTGATCAAATATAACAGTTGTCGGTAACGATCTACAAATTCGTAGACCAGGTAGAAAGCCTAACAAACATACATCATGTTCTGCTTCTTCAAGTAAGTAAACAATCATAAACGTATTCACAGTTTCATTATTAGATCTATTTACGCAAGAAATATATGCTCAAGATTTAATCCATTGTATTTATGGCAGCTAATAACGACGACTTACTTCGTCCTCCCATGGACACGCCTCCAATCAAAAAAAACAAAAACAGGTCAGTAAAAATCACTTTTTATGAACATCAAACAAATTTAAGAATCTTGTTTATTCTTAATAACCAACACCAACATATGCAGGTACAACAAATGAACCAGTCACTGCAACACCTCGACCAAGGGGACGCCCATTCAAAAACACACCCAATCAGGTAAAAAATATATGACAGTATCCGCAAATAATTATTAATAATTTTAACAAAAAACTAAAATTTAAAAAACTTTTCATGTGCAGCAACAATTCAAACAACCAGGTATCCCGAAGAGGATCAACCGGTTAGATATTTGTCTAAGCGCAAGTCAGAAAGACTAAAAGACAAAGCCAAAGTTGTAAGACAAAAAACTACACATTATCAATTGTTGAGTGGAACAAACATAAATAATGAAGATGTCATACAGAGAGATTCGTTTGTTGGAATTTCGAACGGTAGAAACACTATATTTTAAATTTCCACACATATCGTAACATTGTTTACACGTATTAAATATTAATGTTTATTTTTTGAGTAACTCGCATTGACAGATTACATTGATCACGGAGATGCCACTTTCCGATGTGCATCATGTAGCGCACTATTATGGCACGCTGAGAGTATGATAGGCAACACACATTCAACAGCGGATTCATACTCACTTTGTTGTAGCAGAGGAAAGGTAACATTAGGAGAGGAAGTGCAGACACCACCGAAATTGTTGATGGATCTTCTTAACGGAGAGCATCCAAAAAGCTCAACGTTCATTGAGAATATCAGGCGATATAACGCAATGTTCTCATTCACCTTTATGGGCGCCAAATAAGACATGTCAGTCACTGATGGTCGTGGACCATATTGCTATAGGATACAAGGGCAAAATTACCATCAAATAGGTACTTTGTTACCTAAACAAGGAAAACCACCAACGCTTGCCCAACAATATATTTATGATCCGAAAATGAGATACAACATAGGATAAGCGGTGTCGCACGTAAGAAACGCCGGACATGTTTTCCTATCCAAAGTGTTTATGCGTATTTTAAAAACATTTTATTTAACATTAAAATCAATTCGATTATATTGTGCTTATTTTCAATGGCAATTACAAAAATACGAAGAGACGTCGTCAACCAACCATACTGTTGGACCACCAACTAACAGTTGATTTATTTAGACATGCTAGATGGCATTAACCCATTGGTTTGTCAATTCCAAATGGTCAGCGACGTTTTCAAACACCACTAAACAAAATAACTTTAAATTACGACTTATTGGCACTAGAGAGCGCGACGGAAGAAATTATAACCTTTCAACAACTACGGAGGTGGCGGCACTAATTGTAGCGATTTTGACTCTACAACAAATCAAAGAGACATCATTCGCACATGAAAGAAGGGGCCTCAAACGAATAAGTGAGCTACATCTATCATATCTTGCACTCTAATACCCATTGTTGTTTCCGTCATCAAGATGGTTATCGAACGACATATACCACTTTGGTATCACCGACAAAACATCAACAAACAAAAAGACCGAGTAACAATGAAAGAATATTTTGCATATCGATTGCAAGAAAGACCAAATGTTTTCTCAATGGTTCGAATGCACGCAGCTATGCCAACAGCTTTATTGTAGACGATACACCATGGTTGAATCGAAAGGATGCCATACATCAAAACCAAAAAAAGATCTAAGATGCGAGACATACTCCAAATTAGCAAAATCATCCGAAGATGAAAACTCAGAGTGAAGTTGAGAGGAAAAAGTTGTGTTGCCATCATCTTTTCTGTGAAGCCCAAGATATATGATGCGAAATTTCCTAGACGCAATGACAATTTGCAAGGTTTATGGATATCCGGATCTTTTCATAACATTCACATGCAACCCAAATTGGCCCGAGATTGAACGTTTTCTTGCGGAAAAGGGATTGAAATCTGAAGACAGGCCTGATGTGATAACACGTGTTTTTAAGCAAAAGCTAGACACCATGATGAGAGAATTCAAAGACAAGCATTACTTCGGACGACTAAAAGCAGGTACTTACATTTCTAAACTTGATAAAAAAACAAAACCACAATGTAATTAATACTACATTTTCTACTATTACTGACATTGTGTTATTCCCGCATCTGTCTACACAATTGTATTTCAAAACTATTACTGGCATTATGTCATTGAATTTCAAAAGAGAGGCCTCCCTCATGCACACATTTTGCTATTTTTGGAAGAAGAATACAAAATGACATATCCAGCACACATCGATCGGTTTATTTCATCCGAGATACCGGACAAAATGAAGATCCGAATCAGATAAAATTGTTACGAACACATGATCCACGGTCCATGTGGGCCGATAGACCAAGTCGCCGTGCACGTAAAGAACAAATGCACCAAAAATTCCCTAAGGAGTTTAATGATAAAAATTTCATTGATGAGTCCGGATATGCAATTTTAAAAAGAAGAAATGATGGCACTACAATTAAAAAAGCGGATCGAATTGCATAACTATGTTGTACCCACAATCCAAAGCTTCTGCGACGTTTTCAATCACATATTAACGTAGAGTGGTGCAACCAAGTGAGTTCCATAAAATATCTATTCAAATATATTAACAAGGGACCGGACGAGCTACGATTGCACCGGAAGATGAAGATGTCGATGAAATCAAAGATTATTACGACTGTAGATATATGTCGGCCTGTGAAGCAGCATGGAGGATCTATGGGTTTGACATACACTATAGGTTCCCACATGTAGAAAGATTACCTTTTCACTTACAAGGAGAGCAATCTGTTATATTCGAGGCAATAGAAAGCATTGATTTTGCATTGGAAAAAGCTTCCGTGAATGAAACAAAGTTCGTTGCATGGATGGAATGAAACAAAATCGACACAAAAGCTCAGAAACTTCTTTACCATGAGTTTCCAGAACATTATGTATGGAAGCAAGAAGAAAGGATCTGGGTTCCTAGGCAAAAAGGCACGTGTATTGGACGTGTACATCATGTACCACCTTCTTACGGAGAAATGTTCTACTTAAGAGTATTGCTAAACAAGGTTAGGGGACCAACAGATTGGAACGATTTTAAGGAGTATGATGGTGTTGTTTACCCAACATATAAAGAGGCCTGTCAAGCACGCGGTCTGTTGGAAGATGACAAGGAATATATAGATGGTTTGTTGGAAGCCAGCCATTGGGGTACAGGAAATTACTTGCGGTCTTTTTATGTGATGCTACTTATGACGGATAGCATGTCTAGGCACGAGATTGTTTAATAAAAACATGGTAAGAAATGGCGCAGACGTTATACATATCGAAAGGAAGAAAAGGAATGACCTGTATGAGAACAACTTCTACCTTCTACTTAAAAATGACAAAAACAAATACATCTTAACCTGAACACTCCACGGCTAAATCACCAACATATTCCTATTGTTGTTTAGGAAGCTCATCTAAAAAGGAATTACAGATACAAATGCCTAAAAACCCATGTCTAACATTTAACTAATATTTCATTCAAAAACAACAAAAATCAAAGATAATACTTACACGTAAATGGAAACGCATCCAACAGATAATACGCTTTGGAGATAAGTACGTCTTAGTTAAGAAATTAGTCATCTGAAGCACACCATACAGGATGTGCTCCTTCTCCCATTCCCCACACATACAATAAAAGTCAAAAACAATCGTAAAACTACACCATACTAACACATACTTAGCAAAGTATAGAGAATAAAAACAAACCTTAAGCTCCATAATTCACAACACAACAAGACAAAACCAACTCTGCCGCATAAACAAACAGACCAGATATATATCAAGTGACACAAACATTATGCGATACCCAATAAAGGAACAACTTTCAAATTTCCACCATACAAACAAAGCTATGCAACCAAAAAAATATATCATAATAAAATCTAATGTTGTTACACATACATAAATACAACTGATGCGTGCCAAACAGTCAAGCTAAATCACTCAAGCCTGCCACTTGTGAATGGCAAACCGTAATCGACTTTAAACCGCTCAAGCACGAATGCAATGAGGATCGAGAGTATAGTGTTTCCGGTCGTTATGTCCCAAATGAGCTATGCAATGGATTATCAAACGTAAAGTGATCGAGAAATTTGAACGAAAAGGATTTTGATTATGATTATAACTACGTAAAAGCCAACAAATTACAACGGCTTAAATGCAAATTAAAGGAAAGTTAAAAAGATAAAACTATTAAATAAACGCTATCACTATATTTAAAATGATGTTTTTGTTTTATGTTTTTATAAAACGAAATTAAAAACTACGCGACGTCTGAATAAAAATGTGAAACTTACACAATATTAACCCTAAAAATATGAGAATGGTATTTTTACAAACCTAATGATAAAAGAAAATTTATAGAAAAAGAAAATTATTTTTATGACTATTATTCTAATTATTATTAATTTAAAACTATTTTTAACTATTAAATAATTACCTAAAATACAAGAAAATGGGAAATAAGGCTTGAAAAATAAAATTAAGACTTAGAAAAATCTAAAATATCAAAAGAGAATTTTCAAAACTATTTTTATATTTTTCGATTATTTTGGATTTTCTAGAATTAAAACTATTAAAAACTAATTAAATTGCTAAAATTACAAAATAAACTATAAAAATCTGGAAAATTACCTTTTTACTTTTTATATTTACCTAAACCTAAGAAAATGAAAAATTATTTTTTGAAACTTTTCTTAATTAATTGTATTTAAAGCTAATTAAAAGGCCTAAAAATCAATTTAAATGCGTAAAAATAGCAAACCAATCTTGGAAAATGTGAAAATTCAAGAAAACTCTAAAATGATATTATGAATCTAGGAAAAATAGAAAACATGGTGTTGTGTGGAGGAAATTGAAATCGCTATGCTAGTGCTTATGAAATAAGCACTTGAATAAGCCAAATGATCAAAACAAGCCACCAACCGATTATAGAAGTTCTAATATGCTATAAGTACTGAAATGCAACTAATAACAACAAGCTATAGCCTCGATTTGCAGATTAACAGATTTGGATTATTTGAGTTATATGTTAATAACGAGCTTAGTGCCTACTTTACACCAAAGAATAAGCACTCCAATAAGCTAGAAACCAAAATCCAAATGTGGAGACCTAAACAAGACCTGGTGACCAACTATAAACCAAATATCAAACCATGATGAGCTCATTTGATATCTCGCAATGTCTCGAATTAATCGAGAAAACTCAAGATAAGTCGGGTTTCTATGAACAGGCACTTGGGACCTAAAAGAGAAGCGCTTTTGAGGCTTCTAAAAATTACAAAATCTAATAAAATGGTGATAAGAAAGAAGACCAGGTTGAAGTTTTTAAAATGCCAAAGTTCATCAAATTGGCTCAAAGATTATCTCATGAAAATCTTCCTAATCGAGCTCAAAATGGATTTTTCACAATTTTGACTTTTGAAGCAGTTGAGAAAATTTGACTTAGGTGAACTTTGATTCCAATTTTATGACTGATATTGATGTAATATGTTAAACTGAAACTACTGCAAGCAATGTTTAATGATTCTTAACACAAAACAAGGATCTGCTTATCCAAATTTTCAACAGTTAAGTGAATGAGACAGATTTAATACCATTTTGACTTTAGGCTTATACATGCACAAAATTGTGACAGAGATGAGTATACTTGAGCTAAACAAACATAACATCACAAGTTCTAACCACTGCACAGGTCTCTAAGACAGTATTGACAGTCAATCCAAACACCCTTGATTTCACTGATGTGCAAATTAAAACTAAGCTAACACTGAACAAGCATAGATTATGATCAAACTAACTTTACTTAACCTAATTACTACTAATCCAACAGGATTTAACTACTTATAACAACAAAATAAGATTATGCTATGGAATGAACTTGAACTTACTTATAGTCCTTTAGCCACAATGGCTTGCCAACAGTTAAACCAGGGCCTCTAACCTATCCAAATCAACCCAAATGACTAAAAATCACCCCATTTCCATTTCTGCTTTAACCCATTCCATGCCTGCATCAGATTTGCTCCATGTTGACTTTTGTTGACCAGGTTTCAATATTGTTTAACACTTAAACACAAGCTTACAAAAAGCTATTATAAGCTAATATAAACTTGTTTTAACTTGGAAAGAAGCTGATTGAAGCTTGAGATTCAGTGTTTGAAATTTAAAAATCCAACAGTTAACATGAAAATTGAAAACATGAACATAAACTGGAATTGAGACTTAATAGAGTTGCAATACACTTTAAACCTTAGTTTGATACAAAATAAACTGAAAATACAATTGAAAACTACTTTAAGACATGATAAGCTAGAAATCGACATACATTGTAAAATTAAAACTAAGTACTCCTTCCTGTTGCTTCCTCTTGCTCTTTTATACCCAAGATGTCTTATCTCTTTCCTCCGAGCAAATCCCAGACTAATATGGACCATAGGATTGGTAGGTACCATTTTGACCGTTTGATGCATTTGGCGCCAAAATAGGTTTAATAACCGGGAGGGTGCATTAAATGCGCTTGGCTTGGGGTGAGGTGGAGGGTAGTAGTAGGGTGGTTGTGATGATGATGGAAAGGGTGAGCGTGGGGAGTTGCGAGCTAGGATGCGGGGTGATGATGGAGAAGGGTAACACGTGAGTTGGAGGGAAGGAGGAGTCAACGGGTGTTTGACTTGGATTATTAAAAGGGAGGGTTCAAAGGTGCTAATGATGGGTCCAATTTGGGTGGCGGGGTCCAAAAGGCTTTTGACAAGGCCAAGGTGCAAAGGTTAATAATGACAAGGACCTCAATTGTAATTTCAAAATTCAAGGGCTGTTCGCCAAATTCAAAAAGTTGTTCCAAGGCTGAAAATGACAATCTCAAAAGTACAAGGACCAACTTTGCCATTTTCCAATTTTCGTGGACCAATTACGCTAATTTTAAACTTGAGGACCAATTTTGTAATTTTCTCAAACTTTTGATATTTTTCACCAAAGGACTAAATTTGACAACTTATGATTTTAAAAGGACCTTTGGTGATTTTTCTTTGAAATTATGTGCTCGGGGACTATTTCTAACAATTTTTGAAACTTGGGGACTGAAACGCCAATTATGCAAACTTTGCTCATTTTTCATCCGATTTTGAACATTTTGCATCCGAAACATATAAAATGCAATTTTGGAATATTTTCGATATTTTGATGCATTTCGAGCATTTTTAGACGTTTTGCGGTTCAGATTAATCAAAATGATGAGTATTTACACACTCATCAATCCCCACACTAAACTATTGCTAGTCCCTAGCAATCTTTTGAGAAAAACTTAATGGATTTGAATCTCTTTACCAAAAGCCATTACTTCTAGAGTAGCCAAATGTTTCAGTTCAAGTAAGAACCATGGTACACCGATAACCATGTGATTTTGAGTAAACCACCGACTTTCAACGGTTTTGATTTGTCTTTACGAAGTCGTTTGCTCGGACTAGCCAAATCTTAGATAAATTATCGATATTATCTTTGGTGAGTGATTACCAATTATGGTTTTCCAACGCCTTTACCACAAGCCATAATCTTGCGTGCTAGCCAACTCTTCACTTTTTAGGATATGGTGAAATTTGAATACCATACAATTTTGGGCAAATTGCAAGTCGTAACGGATTTGATATATCTTTACCAAGAGCCGTTTGCTCTGGATTAGCCAATCCTTTTGTTTATTAGACAAGGCGGATGATAACCAATTGAGAAAGTGTAAAACACTTACTCCAAAAAGAAAAAAATTTGGCCAAAAAGCGGGGAATTAGGCGGTATAATTACATGATAAAATTCGTGAGAATTCCCCCACACTTAGAAATGAATATTGCCCTCAATATTCAAAGTACCGCAAGGTTATGCCGAAACAAGGAACGAAAAGGGAAATACTACTACCATTATTTAGAAAGATGATTTTTTTTTTTTTTTTGCTTATATACAAAACATGTGGGCAACCCCCCCACTAGGGTGGTAGAAAGTAGAAAGAAGAAGCTAAACTGTCAAGTTTTGTCACACAAGCTAGCCACTTGTGAATGGCTAACCGTAACAAACTTCAGACATTTCGAAATATGGGTAACAACCCATATGGCATGCTCTTTTTTTGATTACCGAGTCGCTAGCTTGACTCGATCCCCGCATTCATTGGTTCATGGGGAAAGTTTGTAAGTCCGGGACAACCACGGGGAATGTCCTCTCAAAATAATGCTTCACCGATGACCATTCACTTTAAAATTAGGACCATCGGGTTGAGATAACTCAATGGTACCATAAGGATAAACCTTAGCGATAGTAAATGGACCGCACCAACGGACTTGAGCTTTCGAGAAAATCTTCAATCTTGAATTGAAAAGAAGGACTCGATCACCAACGTTGAAAACGCGGTTCTTGATTTTGAGTCATGAATCTTCTTTGTCTTTTGTTTGTAGATCAAAGAGTTCTCGTAAGCTTGATCACGGAGTTCATTTAATTCATTCATTTGAACTTTCCGGTGATCACCACCGTCTCGAATATCAAAGTTAGCATGCTTCAAGGCCCAAGATGCCTTGTGCTCGAGCTCAACCGGCAGATGACATGCCTTCCGTACACCACCTTGTATGGAGTGCACCGTTAGGTGTTTTGTAAGTCGTACGGAAGGCCCGTGAGTGCGCCATCTAGCTTATCCGACCAAGAGGCACGGTTTTCACCAACCGTCCTCTCAAGAATTCTTTATCCCCGGATAGAAACTTCCACTTGCCCACTTGTTTGTGGGTGGTGCGCGAGAGAGAGACGGTGAGTTACACCATACTTTTGCATGACTCTTTCAAATTGGTCATTGCAGAATGCGTACCACGATCACCGATTATGGCTCGTGGAGTTCCAAACCTAGCAAATAAGGATTTTAAGAATTTCACAACAACTCGGCATCGTTGGTGGGTAAAGCCTTAGCTTCAACCCATTTTGACAAGTAGTCAACGTCCACGAGTATGTATTTGTTACCATGGGAAGAAGGAAATGGCCCCATAAAGTCAATGCCCCATATGTCAAAAATCTCACACACTTGAATGGCGTTTTGCGGCATTTCATTTCTTTGTGAGATATTCCCGTGACGTTGACAAGCGTCCACGTGTTTTGACAAATTCATGGGCATCCTTGTAGATTGCGGGCGAGAGAATCCGGAATCAAACACCTTCTTGGCGGTGTAGTTGGGGCTATGATGTCCCCAAGAGGTCCGAATGGCAAGCTTTGAGAATGTCAATAGCTTCGACCATATACACATCGCCCGATGACTTGATCCGCACAAATTTTAAACAAGTAGGGTCGTCCCGTAGTAATGTTTCACATCCTTAAAGAATTTGTTTTTCCGCTGGGACGACATCCTTTCACCACAAAGTTACCCGCATGGTAATTTGCAAAGTCAAGAAACCATGGGGTAGAAGAGTCTCCACGAAAAGAAACCACATTGAGTGTTTCGAGAGGAAATGTTTCATTTATTTCCTTTTCTCGAACACATTTTGGTGAGGGTTCTCTAATCGACAGATGATCGCACCGGTGTTCTCGACTCCTTTTTATCACGAATAATGATATCAAATTCTTGTAGGAGGAGAACCCAACGGAGCAATCTCGGCTTTGCATCTTGTTTTGCAAAGAGATATTTGAGTGTCGAGTGATCCGTATACACCACGCATTTGGTCAAGATAAGGTTTGGCGAAACTTTTCAAACGCATACACCACGCCTAATAGTTCTTTTTCCGTAGTGGTGTAATGGGTTTGAGCTTCATCATAGTTTTGCTTGCGTAGTGGATTGGTGAAAATGCTTGGTTTTGCGTTGCCCCAAGACCGCACCGATTGCAAAATCACTTGCATCGCACATGAGCTCAAAGGGTAAATCCCGATCGGGGCAACTAGAATGGGTGCTTCCGTAAGCTTTTTCTTAAGTGTTTCAAAAGCTTGATGCACTCGTGAGAGAAGATAAAAGGAGCATCTTTTTCGAGAAGATGGGTCATTGGCGAGCGATTTTAGAGAATCTTGAATGAATCTACGATAAAACCCGACATGACCTAGAAAACTCCTAATACCTTTGACGGTAGTAGGATGAGGTAGTTTAGCAATAACATCAACTTTTGCTCTATCTACCTCAATCCCGTTCTTGGAAATCTTATGGCCAAGGACTATGCCTTCTTTGACCATAAAGTGGCTCTTCTCCCAATTTAGACATAGATTGGTGTCTTCACACCTTTTTAACATTTTGTCTAAATGGGAGAGACATGTATGAAACGAGTCCCCAATGACCGAGAAGTCATCCATAAACACCTCCATTGTTTCCCCGATCATGTCGTGGAAAATTGCCATCATACATCTTTGGAACGTGCCAAGAGCATTACATAAGCCAAAAGGCATACGTCCGTAGGCAAACGTCCCGTATGGGCGGTGAATGTGGTCTTTCTTGATCCAGCGGATCAATGGGGATCTGAAAGTAACCGAGAAACCATCAAGGAAACAATAGTACTGCGTTCCTCGCTAATCTCTCAAGCATCCGGTCCATGAAGGGTAGAGGAAAATGGTCTTTACGGGTGGCTTCGCTTAACTTTCGATAGTCAATACACACGCCATCCGTAACCAATCGAGTTGGAATCAACTCGTTTTCTTCATTCGTGACAACAAGAATGCCACCCTTTTAGGAACGCAATGAATGGGGCTAACCCAAGGACTATCGAGATCGGGTAAATCAAACCGCATCAAGAAGTTTGAGAACCTCTTGTTTGATAACCTCGTGAATCTTAGGATTCACCCTTCTCGATGTTGAATTTCTGGTTTGAAGTCATCCTCCATTAAGATTTTGTGCGTACAAAACTCGTGGTTTATACCCTTAATGTCGAGAGTTTCCAAGCAATTGCTTGCTTGTGTGACTTCAAGACCTTTATGAGAGCGCTTTTCTCCTCCTCGCTTAAGTCTTTAGCAATTATGACGGTAATTTATCATCACCTCCAAAAATGCATACTCGAGATGAGGAGGTAGGTCCTTAAGTTCAACCTCGGAAATTCATCGCCAAGTTTGTCTTGATTTGATTTCCTCAATCGTGATCTCTTTCGGAGGAGTGAAGGTAATGGATCTTCATTAAGCAATTGCTCGGATAAAGAATATCTCCTCCGAATCATAAACACCATCAATTCCAGCGGAATTGATTCATCAAGAGCCGAAATTCATCGATCTCTTCTAGAAGGAAGTCACCTCCCTCAAACGGAGTGAGAGAGGGAAGAGTCGGCAATGATAGGTTGAGAAGATGTGGTGGAATTGGAATTCCCACTCACGTAATTATGAAGATAACCAAGAAACTCTTGAGAGCACTCCTCGAAGCAATATCAATTAAATCGACACGATTAAGCGATTCAAGATTATAATTTGAGGAGTACCTCAAGTCGATCGAGGTTAAAGGTAACGACTTCATTACCCACACGTAAAGTGATTTCTTGCTCAAATACATCAATAAGAGCACGGCCCGTCCTCGTGAATCCTCGTCCAACAATGAGAGGAACCCGATGATCGGCATCGAAATCAACAACCACAAAATCGCCTAGAAAATGGAACTTTCCTACTTTCACAAATACATCCTCGGCGATGCCAAGAGGACGAGATATAGAACGATCTGCAAGCTCAAGAGTCATGCGGTAGGAATAAGTTCCTAAGAGAAAGTTTCTTCCATCTTGAATACGGCATCGATTGATGCTTGCACCAAGATCGGCAAGGGCAAAGCATTCAATCATCCGTGAAAACACAAGGAAGAAGAAATTTTCCGGGATCTCCTAGCTTCTCGGGAAGATTTTTCAACAAGATCACGAGCAATTCTCATTCAAAGGAGTCTTAGCCATTTCAAATAGCTTTTCCTTGTTGCTCAACATGTGTTTCGAGTAGATGCAAACTTGGGCATTAACATGATGGCGTCCGCAAAGCTTATGTCAAAGTGAAGTTCTTGGAAAATTTGAAAGAATTTTTCCATTTGATGACTAGCTTTCTCATGAGCTTTGCTCATGTAAACGTGAGGGTAAGGAATAGAAGATTTGGATTGATTCTCAACAGAGCTACAGGAGGTTCAAAATAACTCCTTGATTTGACTTGGGTTTCGGACAACTTGAGGTTGGACTACCAAGGTGGACGTGTCGGTACTGTGGGTTTGAATAATGCACCTTGATGAGTCTCTAAATACTCATCATTTTGTACTATCTAGATCGCAAAAACATCCGAAAACACTCAAAATGCATCAAAATGATGAAAATATCACAAATCGTTGTTTTATGTGTTTTAAATGCAAAAGATCAAAATCGATGAAAACGATTAAATTTGCAAAATTGGCGCTTTAGTCCCCAAGTTTCAAAAGTTGTCAAAAACAGTCCTCGGTATATCAAAATAAAGAAAATGTCATTTAAGGTCCATGGGATTCAAAAGTTGTTAAAACAAACCCTTCAAAGTTTAAAATTTGCAAAACTACAACTTTGGTCCTCAAGTTTAAAATTTGGCAAGATTAGTCCTTGAAAATTGGAAAATGTCAAGTTTGGTCCTTGCATTATTGAACTTTGTCACTTTTAGTCCTTGGAACAACTCTGATGAAATGGCAGCAATGGTCCTTTGAATTTCAGAATGTACAACATTAGTCCTTGCCATTTAAGCCTTTATTAAACCTTTGGACCCTATCACTAGCCATTTGGACCCTGCCAACCCAATTTTGGACTCCCTGTCATATTGCATTTTGGACCCCTGGCTTATTAATAACCTCTGGTCAACAACAAGTCAAACCCCCAGTTGGCGCCCAAAAGTCATCCCCTTCACCTGCTATCACTGCTCACCCAAGCACAACCATCCCCCCTCCTCACCTTATCCTCTCCTTGTCCCCTCCACCTCAACAAGCCTCCAAGAATCATTTAATGCACCTCCCCCCTCTTCACTCAACCCCAACTGGCAGATAAGAGTTTTGGCGCCAAAATCTCATTCAAGGGCTAGGATCATTTTAATCAATCCAATGGCTGAGAAAATGGTGGGAATTAATCAGAATAGAGAGAGAAAGACTTTGGATATAAGAAGGAAGCAAGAGAAGAAGCAAAGGGAGTCTACTAGTTTTTAATTTTCTCTAAATGTCGTTTTTATCTTTAAGTTCTTAATTTAGCATAAAACCTGTAATATTTTGTTAATTTGTATCAGTTTAAAGTGTCTAAGTGTATTGAAACTCAGTTCAAGCATTAATTTCAGTTTATGTTTACAATCCAAATTTCATGTTCATTGTTTCAAATTGCAACTTCAAAATCTTGAGTACAAGAGTTTAGTAGTTTATTTCGAAGCTCAAATAAGCTTGTGTAAGCTTATTAAAGCTTTTCACAAGTTTACATTTAAGTTTCCATTCATTTTGGTTCTTGGTCAACAGAAAGTCAAACGGGGCTAAATTAGTCTTGGAAATGGAAATGGGTTGATGCAGTGATGGATTGGGTTGATTTTGAGCTAATGGGTTGATATAATTAGGTTAGAGTTCATTGGGTTCATTGTTTCAAGCCATTGTGCTAAGGATCCTTTGTAAGTAAATTTCAAGTTTCTTTGCATTATCTTTATTTGGATTTAAAACTGGTGCAAATCTGTTTAAAAAGATGTATCTAGGATATATAGATGAAGCTTGATCATTAATTCAAGTGTGTTCAGCAGTTGTCTCACTTTAATCTTCATAACAGTTGAAATAAAGGTTTGTTTGGTTTTGTAGACTAATCTGTCTTAAAGGCTTTTGCAGTGGTTAAGATTTGTTGAGTAATGTTTGTTCAGCTCATTTAAGCTCATACCTGCCTTAGTTTGTGCCTGTAAAACATCTATAGTCAAAATCTTAGTCCCACTGTTTTAATAGCTTATCTGTTGTGTTTTTGGAATTCAAATCACTTGTATTGTGTCTAAAATACATAGATAAAGGTTGCTTTAGTCTCATTTCAATCATTAACATCATAATCAGTCTTTAAATTGAGCTCAAAACTCATAAAAGTCAATTCTTCATAACTGTTCTAAAAAGTCAAAAGTGAAAAATCTGTTTTGAGCTCAACTAGGAAGATTTTTCATAAGCTCATTTCTGAATCAATTTCAATGAAACTTGTGGTTTTAAAAAGCCCTACTGGTCTATTTTCTTATGTCCATTTTAGTATATTTTTGTGAATTTTGTTTAAGCCCCAAATGAGCTTGTCAAAACAAGCTTATGTGCCCTGTGCAGAGCACTAAGCTGCACAGGGATTATGCAGTTTTTGCAGCCCTTGCACAGGGCTTAGTTTAGCTTATCTAGGTCTGATTTTTGGTTTTAAGGTTCTTGGCCAGGTCTTCTCCAAGTTCCAATTGTTGGTTTTCTGTTTCCAGCTTATTTAAGTGCTTGTTTTTAAGCTGCAACCTAGTACCCCTTTAACTGTTTTTGCATACATAAGCTCAAACATCACATCTTGGTAATTTGCAAATCAGAGGTTATAGCTTGTTGATTTGTGTTGCATTTGGTCACTTTTAGTATATTTAAGTTTACTTTTGGTTTGGTGCTTATTGGTCTCCATTTGCTTATGCAAAGTGCTTATTTATAAGCACTTGGCACATCGCCATATTCCTCCACATAGCCCCATGTTTTTCCATTTTTCCTAGCTTCCTAATATTATTTTAGACTTTTCCTGAAATTTTCAGATTTTTCCTAGCTTGTTTGCTATTTTTCTTGATTTAAATTAGTTTTTAAGTATTTTTAATTAGCTTTTAATACAAAAAATTAAGAAAAGGTTCAAAAAAATAATTTTTCATTTTTCTTAAGTTAAGATATATATAAAAAGCCAAAAAAATATTTTTCCATAATTTTCTTGGTTTAAATAGTATTTTCTAGCATTTTAATTAGTTTTAAATAGTTTTAAATTAATAATAATTATTTAAAAAGTCTAAAAAATATATTTTCAGTTTTAAAATAAGTTTTATCATATTTTAGATTTTTCTCAATCATAATTTTATTTTTCTAGCCTTATTTTGTATTTTCTTCTATTTTAGAGTATTTATAAATAGTTTAAATTAGTTTTTAATTAATAATAATTAAATAAATAGTTGTAAAAATAATTTTCCTTTTCTAATAATTTTCTTTTATATTTAGGCTTGTAAAAATGTATTTTTCATATTTGTAGGTCTTTTATCTCTTTAATATCACGTTTTATTTTGTACGGTAACGTAGTTTTTAATTTAAAGGTAAGTTTTTAATTTTAAACGTTCATCATCATTGTAAAAATAGTGATAGAGTTTATTTAATATATTTTATATTTTTAATTTTCTTAATTTGCATTTAAGTCGCTTTATTTTATAAACTTTTTCGAGTGTAATTATCCGTCCAAATCCTTTCGATCACTATCATTAGTGATCATTCTATCGTCGATCAAGTGTTTGCACACCATTGAGTCTCCGTGGGACTTAACGACCGGGAATTCATTATATTCTCCAGGACTTCATTGTATTTGTGTTTGAGCGCTTTTAAGTCTATTACGGTTAGCCATTCACAGTGGGTCGGCTTGTGTGATTAGACTTGACGGTTTAGCACAGATCAAATTTTGGCGCCACGGGAGGCTTTAGCGTCTGTTTAGCCTTTTTCGGATCCATTCTTGCACATACCCCATCTTTTGTAAAAGTCTTTTGTAAAGTTTTCAAAATCCAAAAGTTCATTAACACTTTTCCTAAAGTGTTAAAAGCGCCAAAAATATTTTCATTCTTTGTTTTTATCATCATGTTTTTCAAAAATACCAAAAATATTCCTCTTTACCCTCTTACCTTTTGATTCTTCATTTCTTACCCTCTAAAACCTTTTGATTCTTTCTATGTCTTATCCTCACCCTCTTGGTTGTCAATGGTGTAGTGGTCCTTATAATGGTGGCAATTGCCCCGGTTGTAGCGATGGTGGAATCGTGAAACGGGTCCATCTATAACCAAGATCCCTATTCCTACCATAACACAACCGATTTATTCCATCGCCTACCACATCGTGAGACTCGGTAGCTTTATCATTGTGAGTACTTGTGGTGGTTCACATTCCGATTCGATTGTCAATCGAAACACGCTTGTCTATGAGCGTGTTCCCGATAACAATTATGACTACAACACATACCACTCACACCACATCGGTTTCTTGTTGTGAGTATTGTGGAGGTCCTCACTCTAGCTCGGATTGTCAAACAAGGAATCCATTTCCTTGTAACAATTACGACTCTTCGTATCATGACCAACCTCTACAAGATACAAATGAGCCACTTCCTCAAAATCTTCTCCTTGATCTTTTGGATTTAGTGAAAGATTTGAAGGAATCTAAACATCCCAAGATAATCCAAATGAGAAATCCATGGAAGTTTTGTTAGCAAGAAGGGTCGCTAAATTAGATTCCCAAATTGCCTTTGAACAATCTATTAGGGAATCAATTGCAAAAGAAAAAGCGGCCAAATCTAGCTCTCGATTCCGTTTCATTCCTCGATGACGATGATGATGAAGATATCCTTGATATCCTACAATTTTATAACGGTTCATCAAGTTCATCGGTTGAAATTCCTTCCATGAAAAGTCGGGGAGAAAAGACTATGATGGAATTACTAGCGGAAGAACAAATGGAAAGTATTAAACATATGTATGCTAGTCCTTCTAAACTCCCTCGCCTATTGTTATCACACCACAAGCTCCCACTCACTCTCTACGAATATGGGGATGAGCATCTTGACACTTGTTCCTGAAAAGGAATCGATTTAATTTATAAAGTCTAGTGTTGAGGACCTTGTCCCAATCCCGAGAGAGTCACAGGAATTTCGATCATATGTGTGATTCTTCTTCCCTCTTGAGTGTTCAAATGATCATTTGAGACTTTCTCCGATGTTAGCGATGATTGTAAATCTTATGGAGACATCGAGTATGTTGAGGCATCACTCCCGATCCGATCCTCTTCTTGAGGAGTTCACCGATGAACTCACCCACATCGATCCACTTTCATCGAAAGTGACGATGATCTCTTTGATTTCGAAGCCGATCTTGGAGAAACTAGAAATCTCCTATATAATGATCATCCACTCATTTCTTATCCCATTTCCGACTCTTTCATTCCTTCTCTCACTCGGATGAGGAAGATGACAACTTTGGAAGGAGGTCGATGATTTTCTTAGTGATGAGTCGATTCCAACAGAATTGACAATACTTACTTTGATTCGGAGGAGACATCCTTTTCTTGAAAATCATTGATTGAAGAACCGTTTCCGAGCTCTCCTCCGGAAATTTTGTTGCCAATCACCATACAAGCTTCAAGTTTAAGCTTAAAAATGTCAAAATGGTGATTTGCTTCTTTCGATGAGGAATGGACATGCGTTGTGATGCACATATTTATTCCATTCTTCACAAATGGTGTGGTTGCTCTTTCCCTTTCTCCTTGGGAATGAGGACACTATTTTTGATCCCGGCATTTTCATTTATCATTTTGAGCCGGTTCTATCTATATCTCATCGGTGTGGAACTTTCACGTGCTTCAAATGTTTGTCCAAACATCTTGAATGAAAGTCCGATGGAGATTGTTTCTTCCACTTTGCTTCCCATGAACCAATGAATTGGTCGAGTCAAGCTAGCGACTCGGTAACCAAAAACAAGAGACACACCATATGGGTTTTCACCCATATTTCGACTTCTTACCCTTTCTACCACCTAAGTGTGGGGTGATGCCCACATGTTATATATATATCTCAAAAAAAAAAAAAAAAATACTTTCAAATAATGGCCGTAATATTTCCTTTTCGTTCTTTGTTTCGCATAACCGCGGTACTTTGAATATTGAGGGCAATATTCATTTCTAAGTGTGGGGGAATTCTCACGAATTTTATCATATATTATCCACCCAATTCCCGTTTTGGCCAAAATTTTTTTTTTGAGTAAGTGTTCTGACTTACTCGACTTATGGTTATTAGTCCGCCATGTCTAAAAACAAAAGGATTGGCTAATCCGAGAGCAAACGGCTCTTGGTAAAGATATATCAAATCCGTTTACGACTTGCAATTTGCCCAAAATTGTATGGTATTCACTCACCATATCTTTAATTAGTGAAGAGTTGGCTAGCCCGCAAGATTATGGCTTGTGGTAAAGGCGTGGAAAAACCATAATTGGTAATCACTCACCAAAGATAATATTGATAATTTATCTAAGAGTTGGCTAGTCCGAGCAAACGGCTTCGGTAAAGACAAATCAAATCCGTTCTGACTTATGATTTGCTCAAAATCATTTGGTTATCGATGTACCAAGGTTCTTACTTGAACTGAAACATTTGGCTACTCGTATGATGGCTTTTGGTAAAGAGTTTTAAAATCCATTAAAATTTCAAATCATTGCTAGGGACTAGCAATATCTTAGTGTGGGGGATTGATGAGTCTCTAAATACTCATCATTTTGTACTATCTAGACTGCAAAAACATTTGAAAACACTCAAAAATGCATCAAAATGATGAAAATATCACAAATCAGTGTTTTATGTGTTTTAAATGCAAAAAGATCAAAATCAGATGAAAAACATATTAAATTTGCAAAATTGGCAGTTTTAGTCCCCCAAGTTTCAAAAGTTGTCAAAAACAGTCCCTGGTATATCAAAATAAAGAAAAATGTCATTTAAGGTCCATAGGATTCAAAAGTTGTTAAAACAAACCCTTCAAAGTTTAAAATTTGCAAAACTACAACTTTGGTCCCTCAAGTTTAAAATTTAGCAAGATTAGTCCTTGGAAAATTGGAAAATGTCAAGTTTGGTCCTTGCATTATTGAACTTTGTCACTTTTAGTCCTTGGAACAACTCTGATGAAATGGCAGCAATGGTCCTTTGAATTTCAGAATGTACAACATTAGTCCTTGCCATTTAAGCCTTTATTAAACCTTTGGACCCTATCACTAGCCATTTGGACTCTGCCAACCCAATTTTGGACTCCCTGTCATATTGCATTTGGACCCCGCTTATTAATAACCTCGGTCAACAACAAGTCAAACCCCGGTTGGCGCCCAAAAGTCATCCCTTCACTGCTATCACCGCTCACCCAAGCACAACCATCCCCTCCTCACCTTATCCTCTCCTTGTCCCTCCACCTCAACAAGCCTCCAAGAATCATTTAATGCACCTCCCCTCTTCACTCAACCCCAACCGGCGGATAAGAGTTTTGGCGCCAAAATCTCATTCAAGGGCTAGGATCATTTTAATCAATCCAATGGTCGAGAAAATGGTGGGAATTAATCGAATAGAGAGAGAAAGACTTTGGATATAAGAAGGAACCAAGAGAAGAAGCAAAGGAGTCTACTAGTTTTAATTTTCTCTAAATGTCGTTTTATCTTTAAGTTCTTAATTTAGCATAAAACACAGTAATATTTTGTTAATTTGTATCAGTTTAAAGTGTTTAAGTGTATTGAAACTCGCTTCAAGCATTAATTTCGATTTATGTTTACAATCCAAATTTCATGTTCATTGTTTCAAATTGCAACTTCAAAATCTTGAGTACAAGAGTTTAGTAGTTTATTTCGAAGCTCAAATAAGCTTGTGTAAGCTTATTAAAGCTTTTTACAAGTTTACATTTAAGTTTCCATTCATTTTGGTTCTTGGTCAACAGAAAGTCAAACGGGGCTAAATTAGTCTTGGAAATGGAAATGGGTTGATGCAGTGATGGATTGGGTTGATTTTGAGCTAATGGGTTGATATAATTAGGTTAGAGTTCATTGGGTTCATTGTTTCAAGCCATTGTGCTAAGGATCCTTTGTAAGTAAATTTCAAGTTTCTTTGCATTATCTTTATTTGGATTTAAAAGCGGTGCAACTGCTTAAAAGATGTATCTAGGATATATAGATGTAGCTTGATCATTAATTCAAGTGTGTTCGTGATTGTCTCACTTTAATCTTCATAACGATTGAAATAAAGGTGTGTTTGGTTTTGTAGACTAATCTGCTTAAAGGCTTTTGCGTGGTTAAGATTTGTTGAGTAATGTTTGTTCGACTCATTTAAGCTCATACCTGCCTTAGTTTGTGCCTGTAAAACACCTATAGTCAAAATCTTAGTCCCACTGTTTTAATAGCTTATCTGTTGTGTTTTTGGAATTCAAATCACTTGTATTGTGTCTAAAATACATAGATAAAGGTTGCTTTAGTCTCATTTCAATCATTAACATCATAATCAGTCTTTAAATTGAGCTCAAAACTCATAAAAGTCA
Source organism: Chrysanthemum lavandulifolium (assembly GCA_022545495.1). Classification (NCBI taxonomy): domain Eukaryota; kingdom Viridiplantae; phylum Streptophyta; class Magnoliopsida; order Asterales; family Asteraceae; genus Chrysanthemum; species Chrysanthemum lavandulifolium. The sequence continues at coordinate 118,724,087 of CM040242.1, forward strand.
ATTCTTCATAACTGTTCTAAAAAGTCAAAAGTGAAAAATCTGTTTTGAGCTCAACTAGGAAGATTTTTCATAAGCTCATTTCTGAATCAATTTCAATGAAACTTGTTGTTTTAAAAAGCCCTACTGGTCTATTTTCTTATGTCCATTTTAGTATATTTTTGTGAATTTTGTTTAAGCCCCAAATGAGCTTGTCAAAACAAGCTTATGTGCCTGTCTGAAAAATCGAAATTGCCAGGGATTATGTAGCTTTTATGTTTCCTTGCATGGGCTTAGTTTAGCTTATCTAGGTCGATTTTTGGTTTTAAGGTTCTTGGCCAGGTCTTCTCAAGTTCCAATTGTTGGTTTTCTGCTTCCACTTATTTAAGTGCTTGTTTTAAGTCGCAACCTAGTACCCCTTTAACTTGTTTTTGCATACATAAGCTCAAACATCACATCTTGGTAATTTGCAAATCAGATGTTATAGCTTGTTGATTTGTGTTGCATTTGGTCACTTTTAGTATATTTAAGTTTCTGTTTTGGTTTGGTGCTTATTGGTCTCCATTTGCTTATGCA
>CM040242.1:118724738-118761446 GCA_022545495.1 Chrysanthemum lavandulifolium
GTGGCGCCATTCAACTTGCGATAGTCAATACACATACGCCATCCTGCTACCAAATGAGTTGGAATTAACTCGTTATCTTCATTTGTGACAACAGCTATGCCACCCTTTTAGAACACAAGAATTGGGCTAACCCAAGGACTATCCGAGATCGGGTAAATTAATCCCGCATCAAGAAGTTTGAGAACCTCTTGTTTAATAACATCATGGATTTTTGATTCACCCTTCTCTCGATGTTGATCACTGGTTTGAGATCATCCTCCATCAAGATTTTGTAGTACAAAACTCGTGGTTGATACCCATAATGTCGAGAGTTTCCAAGCAATTGCTTGCTTGTGTGACTTCAAGACCTTTACGAGAGCAACCTTTTCATCTTTACTCAAATCTCGAGCAATAATGACGGGTAATTTATCATCACCCTCAAGAAATGCATACTCGAGATGAGGTGGTAAGTCCTTAAGTTCAACCTCGAAATTCTTCGCTTTCTCAACCGACTTGACTTCCTTGTTATGAAGCTCGACGGGAGGAAGTGGAGGAGAAGTGTCCCGATTTAACAACTTCTCAAGAAGAATATCTCCTCCGTATTAATCTCATTGTTATTAACCTCATCCGAATTGAATCACTAGTGTGAGGGATTGATGATGGATCATCATTAAGCAATTTCTCAATGAGAAGTATGTCCCCTCGATGTCAATCGAGCGTGATCAATTTCCCATGGAATGTAATCACTAGCCAAGTATGCTTCAATCTCTTCCAAGATGAAGTCACTTCCCTCAAACGGAGCGAGAGAAGGAGTAGAATTGGCAATGATGGGTTGAGATGAATGAGTGAGATTATCACCAAGAATTATGATCATAACCAAGAACTTCTCGAGAGTACTCTTGAAGCAACATCAATGATATCTATTCGGTTAACCGACTCGTAATCATAGTTTGCGGAGTATCTCAAGTTTGATCAAGGTTAAAGGTGATACTTCATTACCTACACGTAATGTGATTTCTTGCTCAAATACATCAATGAGAGCACGCCCATTCTCGTGAATCCTCGTCCAACATTGAGAGAAACCCATGATCGGCATCAAGTCAACAACCACAAAGTCACCGGAAAATGGAACTTTCCTACTTTCACAACACGCCCTCGGCAATGCCAAGTGGACGGATATTGTACGATCCGCAAGCTCGAGAGTCATGCATGTGGGAGTAAGGTCCGAAGAGAAAGTTTCTTCCATATCGAAGAGGCATCGATTGATGCTTGCACCAAGATCGGCTAAGGCAAAGCATTCAACCATTCACGAAATACACAAGGTAAGAGAAATTTTCCAGATCTCCAAGTTTCTCGAAGTTTTTCAAGATAATCACGAGCGCTCGCTCATAGGAGTTTTGCCATTTCAAACAAATTTTCCTTGTTGCTTAACATGTGTTCGAGAGTTGATGCAAACTTGGGCATCAAGATGATAGCATCCGCAAAGCTTATGTCAAAATGTAGTTCTTGGAAAATTTGAAAAATTTGTCCATTTGATGAGTGGCTTTTTCATGAGCTTTTGCTCATTCAAACGTGATGGGTAAGGAATAGAAGATTTGGATTGGGGTTTTCAACGGGGCTACCGGAGGTTCAAAACAACTCCTGGATTGGATTTGGGTTTCGGACAACTTGAGGATGGACATCGTTGGTACCTCCGCTATTAGTAGGAAGTTCATTGTCCTTTGTCGCCTCAGTTCACTTTCCACTACCTTCGGAGAGAAGAAGAAGAGGTAGTAGGAATAGCTGGTCCATCGTATGAAACACCACTTCGGTTGAGATCGCCAGCACGCCTCGGGTTAGCGATCGTGTTGCTCGGAAGTTTTCCCGAGCCCGAGGGTTGATCATTTAAAGACTTCTTTAGATCGCCGATCCGACCGACCAACAACCTGCTCATTTCATCTTGGGATTTCATGAATTGCTTCAATAACTCATCGATGATGGTACTGGAGGATGGAGGGAAATTTTGAGGTCGTATGTTTTGATTATGACCTTGTTGTTGAAAATTCCTTGGTTAGGATTAACATTTCCACGAAATTGATTCCTCGATTGAAATTGTTTTGATTAGGGTTCCTTGATGTTGGAAACCTTGATTTGGTCCGGATAGAAATTACCTTGGTTTTGATAACCTTGGTTCATTCTAGGTTGGTTCTCGATTCGGTTTTGTATGTTAGATTCTGGTTAAAACCGGTGGTCCCCGATAAGTATTAGCACGGTAATTTGGTTCATTTTGAGGACGGTATTGATTACCTCCACGATGTGAAGTACGGCTATAGCATTGGCTTCAAACGCACTACCATCGGTGGCAGACAGTTGTAGTATGCATGAGGGCCACCACAAGTAACATGACTGACTTTCTTCACTTCACCATGTGATGGTGTCTGTAAAAGTGACTTTCTTTTGATTAGCAAGAACCAAAGCTCGAATAATATCCGTGAGTTTGTCAATCTTAGCATCGGTGCTAGATGTACTCACGTGAGATGAAGTAGAAGGTCCCGCATTAGACCGAGATTGATATGTCTTTGTTCGGAAAGGGCGGACCGGGACTTGTTTTCTATGATTTGCAAGGCTTTTTTGTGGTCTTGCTCAGAAATTACCTCCAGCGAGGCATTTAAAGAGTCTTGGTTAGTTTGGTTCAGACCATTGTAGAAAGTATCCATTTGCATTAACTCGTAAAAACCATGATGCGGACACTTTGAGCAACTCTTTGTAACGATCCCATGCCTCACCGAATGATTCATCAAATCTTTGAGAAAATTTCATTATCTCATTCTTAAGACTTGTAGTTCGGGATGGAGGATAGAATTCGTTAACAAACTTAGTGACTAAATCCTCCCATGTCTCAATGGAACGAGGGGTTGTTTCTCGCCAATTCCGGCTTGTCCTCAGAGAAAATGGGAATGTATAGCTTAATTGCTTCATGGGACATTCTTGTATTTGATGGTAGATGCAATCTTGTTAAACCATCGAATATGTGCATGAGGATCATCCCGCTCAAACCATAAAATTGGCTTTGGGTTACAAGATTAAGCAACCCGGTTTTGAGCTCAAGGTATCGACCACGATGGTCGGGACAATAATGGCATCTCCGTAACCCTCGATAGGTGCTTGGAGAGCTCATTCATCGGTTTATCTTCCGCCATTACGGCTGGGGTGGTGGTACTAGACGCCTCACCACGGCCAAGGAGCGTAACGCCCTCTACGCTCACGAGGAATACTTACAAGCTCGAAAGTGGACTTGTAGAGTGGAAGAACGAGCGCATGCACTAAGTATAAAAACAGCCAAAACAAATGCGAGGCAAAACGACAAGTGAACTTAAACCAATAATCACAAATGAAATGGCTTTGAAAAAGGTATACCAAATCACAAGGACACAAAGGCAAGTTTTGATCTTTAAGATTGGGAACTTATTAATGTTCACACCCCACTTAGTAGGTGTAACGCCTTGGTTCATGGGTGGTTGATTTTATGTATTTATTAAGTACCACCGAAAAGACGTAGGTATGGATTTGTGTTAAGGGTTTAAATACTTTTGGACAATATTTTTGGTATCGTCTCGCTTAACCAAATCGTATCTCTTTAAGAATCACCTTAAAGAAAATACAAGAAAGAAAACGTTATTATTGTTTTGTTGTTTTATATTTTTTGGTGTTGTTAACACTTTAGGAAAAGTGTTAATAAACTTTTGATTTTTGATAACTTTACAAAAATTGTTTACAAAAGGTGGGATATGTGCAAGCACGGGTCCGAGAATGTTTAGAACACGCTAAAGCTCCCAAGAACGGCGCCAAAATTTGATTCGCTCCAGACAATAAGTTTATTACACAAGTCAACCACTTGTGAATGGTCAACTGTAATAAAATTCAAACAATCTAAAACCCATGCAATTTCCTTGAATATAGTGGATTCCGTTATCGTTAAGTCCCACCTGAGGATTAATGGTGCTTAAAATGTTCAGATGTCGAATGATCACTAAGGATAATGATCAGTAAGGATTTTGATTGAAAATTACACTACTGATTGATTGGAATGGTATTTGAATACAGAACTATAAAGTACAACAATCAGATTAAACAAACGTAAACACGTACGTTTATTAAATGTTACGTAAACGTACAAAATAAAACGTGAATTTTTAAGAAATAAAAGACCTACAAATATGAAAATGATATTTTTACAATCCTAATAATAAAATAAAATTATTAGAAAATTAAAATTATTTTTATAACTATTTATTTAATTATTATTAATTAAAAACTATTTTAAACTATTTAATAATACTCTAAAATATAAGAAAATGTGAAATAAAGCTAGAAAAATGAAATTATGACTTAGAAAAATCTAAAATATTATAAAACTTATTTTAAAACTGAAAATATATTTATTACACTTTTTATCTATTTATTATTAATTAATTACTATTTATTAATTATTTAAAATACACTTAAATACAAGAAAATATAAAATTAACCTGAAAAATGAAATTTTAACTTAGAAAATCTAAAATATTAGAAAACTAATTTTAAAACTGAAAAGATATTTTTATGCTTTTTATTTATTTATTATTAATTATTTAATACTTTTAACTATTTTAAATTATAATAAATACTAAACAAGCTAAGAAAATTATGAATTTTTTTCTATAAATATCCTATGGTGATGTAAAGCTAAGAAAATTATAAAACAAGAAGTGCTTAATAATAAGTCGAAAAGAAAATTAAAAAGCTAATTTCTATTAAATAAACGCTATCACTATTTTTAAAATGATGTTTTTGTGGTTTTTCTTTACAAAACTACTATACTACTGAAATTAAGTAACTTTAATGAAAACAAAATTTTACTACTTAAAAATAAGCGTTAATGTTTATAATCTTAATAGCTAAGCTTTTGAGCTTATTTTGATTTTTCAAGCTCAAATAAGCTCCACAGATAGAACCAAAGGTAAAATAAGATACAAATAAGTTAAAGCTACTTATATTAAGTTAAAAGGCACAAATAAACACAATGATAAGCTATAAATAAGCAAATAAGCACTTATACTAATCAAAGCAACCAAACAGCTCACACTTTTGCAAGCTAGATTAAGCTAGGCAAAGCTCCAAAGCTCAAAATAAGCACACAACAAGTCAAGCTAGGTGAGCTTCTCGAAAACCAAAATATACAAGGTAAGACCCACTATTAAGCTCTGTGTGAGCTTGTGAAAGTGGCTTAAGTACACTGGGTATGCAGTTACACAAGAAATGGGACAAACAACAAGCTACTTGCAAATTTCTATTAAATAAGCTAGAAAGGTAAAATGAGCACTGGAATAGAGGAAAGGTAGTTAAGCTACACAAAAGCTAAAGTACACAAGCTATGGTTCACTAATGAGCTCTGTGAGAGCTTGTGAAAAAGCTTGTAAAATCGCACATGGCACTTTTTCAAACAAGGTGTTAAAGAAGCTAAGAAATAAGTCATAAACAAGCTAATTAGAAATTATAAAAATACTATGATTAAGATGAGCAGTTGAATATTAATATCCCAAAAGCTCAAATCTTGAAACTTAATATTAAGTCCTATATAAAATTATCTATTTTATTCAAAACCACTAAACCGAAAATTGACTTTTTAAGTTATACTAAAAGTTTGACTAATATGAACTTTGGATTGATTCTACTTACGATTTTGTTGTAATAACCTAAGATAAGATGAAATTAAGCTAAGTGATCAAGTTATAAGCAACCGTGATGATTTTTACCTTTAAATCCTAACAGCTTATCAAATTAAGTGAGATTAAAAGTGATTTTGACTTTTAACAAACAAGCACCGGTTTTAATGTTGCCTTTGAGTTATAAGATCCTATTGTGACATAGAAAACAACAAACAACAACACAATCGGCCTCTAGCATGAGATAACAAGATATCCAAACAACACTATAACAAACTGCTATTGTGATTTTCAAAAGGTTTTACTGATTAAGACCATGTAACGATTCAAGCCCTTATATTATCATTTAATGAGATCAAGAAGCATTAAACAACAACAATAATAAAGATAGAACCAAGTGATGACAAATATGCTATGTTTATCGTTAAGCTAAGATTTTTAGCAACTACCAATTCTAGAGAACAAGCAACTGTTTTTATGTTTAATTCTACTTAGCTACAACTCGAAACATGAACATACAAAGATTTAAGCTAATCAATGACTTAAACAAAGAAATGCCAAATGGAACAAAAGGCTTACAAATTGGTTTCAAGTGAAAACCGAGAACCAAGGATGAGAATACAACCTATAACTTCCCAAGAAGCTCTAAACCCAAGGGCAATCCAATATTCACCCCGCTCCAAATGTGATCTCCATTTCCATTGATTTTTTTTTATTTTTAACTAATTTTTTTTTTGTATTTATGGTAATTTTGAGTTTTACTTCTAAACCGAGTTTTATGGTTTCTAAAAGCTTAGAAAAGCTTTCTAGGAGCTTAAGTGAGCTTATGAGTCCATAATAACACTACAAACAACATTAAGCTAAATTGAGATTTTAAGCTTAAAATGCATAAACTTGAAAATGATAATGAAACTTGGAATTGATGACTGAAAAGATTTATATTATAATCGAAATTGATAACAACAAGATTTGGAAGCTAAGAAATACACTGGAATTTGAAAAGTAATTAAACGACATACATTAACTAAATTAAAACTAGATACTCTTCTACATGGCTCCAATCTTCTTTATATTGATCTTTAGGCTCTTGTCGACATCTCCGAATCTTTCCCACCTATTTCCAACCATTGGATCTTTCAAAATCATCATAACTGTCCATGTGGAATTTTGGCGCCAAAAGTAACTTATGCGGTATTTGCAATTAAAGAAGTTTGGGAGGATGTGAGGTGGAGGGAGTGGTTAAACAATTTGGATAATGTGTAGGTGGAAAACCACTCTGGTTTTGGTTTGCAGGATTGGGTGAGGAAGAAGCACAGTGTATCTGGTTTTGCCGCGTTTGACTTTTTTGACCGAGTTGATATTAATAACGCTGGGGGTCAAATGGTATATTGGACTGGTCAAAATGATTTTGGACTAGCTCAAGGTTCCGGGGTCATGGTCCAAGGGTCAAGTGGTGTGGGCTTGTGACTTGGGCCACGGGTTGTGTTTGGGATTGGATTAATATTACAAGGGGTCCGTTTGGTTTAGTAGTAGTATCACGAGGACCATTTATGCAATTTGTCGATTTTGAGGACTAAACCTCGCACTTTTTCCAAAGTTAACACAAGGACCAAACTTGCCATATATGAATAGTACAGTTAATACAAATAAGCCGTAAAACGTTTATTTATATTTTACGATCTTCTAATATTTTGTCGATAACAAATGTAAAATCATATTAACGAAACAAATAAAATACGTAAATGGTTTGAACTAATAGTTTCTAACATATTCACATTTTCACATAAAACACTAAAACAAGTATAAGTGATTTTATGATTTAAGTAATACATATGTACAACAACTAGTGTTTACATATTTGAATAAAATATACACATAACTAGTATGTAGTATATTGGGTAATATAAATAGGTAGAAACTTAAGTATCACAACCTATTGGGCAAATACATTGAATGTAGTTGGGTACAACCCAAAGCCCATAACCCATGGATCATGACCCATAACCCATTGCATGACATCATGCTTATATCATACATGGATAAAATCCATAACCCATGGATCAACCCATACCCAAGTGACTAAGTGCATTGCACTCAAAGATACATTGTATCTAACCAAAGATCCATGGTTCAACCCATGACCCATGACCCATGACCCATAACCAAAATACCCATGGGCAAAGAGGAGTGTTCCACGGAACCCTAGCTTTGTGCTAGCCGGATCCCTTGTGGTAGGGATCCGTGGGATCCGGGGAACGTTAGGATTTTTCCTCTATAAATAGTGAGCCATTTCTTTATTATTTCTCACCCTTTCCAATACACTTTCACCCCGAGTTAAATCACTAACCTTAGATCCAAGAGATCTATGTTTGTAGTTTTGTTTTGTGTGATCTTTAGGTTCCTCTTAAAGGCAAGATCACGACCTTTGAAGTCGAAAGCAAGCTCAAGTCCATGAGTTGCCATGCTTCCTCATCATCAAGGCTCATCAAGTCCTCTTGTTGATGATTCCTTTATTTCTTGAAAGAAGTGTAGTGTTAAAGACATTAGTGAAAGATGTCTCAAGTGTCAAGACAAAGATATTAGTGAAGGGTATCTATCGCCTATAGGATAAGCACGTGTGGTAGGTGCTTAGAAGTCAAGACAAAGAAGCATTAGTGAAAGGTGCTTAGAAGTCAAGACAAAGAAGCATTAGTGAAAGGTGCTTAGAAGTAAAGATACAAGACATTAGTGAAAGGTGTCTTGTAGATCTAGTCAAAGGTATTAGTGAAAGGTGCCTTAGATGTACATTCGATATGATGTGTTTCGATGTACAAGATAGACTAGTATTAGATCCAAGGATATTGATATCCTTGATGATGTTGTAAAGGAGTAGATCTCTTTTGGGATTAGTCGTTTGTGTAGTGTGGTAGTAGTTCCTCCATTACAATGGAACTAGGTGCTTAGCCTAGTACCTAATAAAGGGTAGGCAACGTTGTGAAGGTGTAGTTTACCTTGGAGTGAAAGAATTAGGTACTTAGCCTAGTACCTTATAAAGGGTAGGCGACGTTGTGTAGGTTTGGTTCACCTTGGTGTGAAAGAACCCGTGGTTAGCCTAGCACCGGAAAAAGGGTAGGCGACGTTGTGAATGCTTCTCCGCCATAAGGAGATTGGTGTAGTGTTCTGAACTCTCGAGTAGGTGACTCGAGGAGTGGAGTAGGGCAAGGAAGGTGCCCTTGTAGCAGAATTACTATAAATACTCGCGTTGTGGTTTTGTGCTTCTTACTCTTATCTTTTCATTACATATCTTTATATGCTTGTTTATCAACATCCAACACACACAACCAAATAGATTGACATAAGTCGATCTAAATAGTTTAAAGGAAGTTTTAATTGGTAAAACTATTCAACCCCCTTCTAGTTTTCCACAATTGGCATCGAGCTTCGTTACCAAGTTTCTTGAAGTATATTGTACTTTAAAAACTTGATACGATCCATGGTTAATTAAAATTACAAAGAAGGTTTTTCATAAAAACAAACACCATGTCTTTTAAAACTATATGTTTGGATGTTGATTTGATAACAACATTTTTTTTCTTATTTTTTTTTATTGCACTAATCTTCTTTGTCATGTTGATTAGTCAAAGCTCATACCCACCAAGCTTTAGGAGTCGCTTGGTAACAAGAATACCTTCCTTAAGAATGTATCTTAAACCCAAAGGAGCGGGAATAGTCTAAGTGACAATTGCTGTGTCATTTGTAAAGACATTCCTAAGTGCGCTAGAGGTATGATTTTCCTTTTACTTTGCTTGATAATTAAGTATACCTATTTAGGTATTTATATGATTATCTTTTGTGAAAATTACATGTTTTACATGAAGCTTCATTAGGAAGCCATTTTTTTTCTTCCATACGTGTCTTATTTCTCGTCTAAAGTCTTGGTATATAAAACTTATGTTTTGTTTTCTTTTAATCCAATAATAAAACGAAACACTAATTTCAAAATTCCTCCTTCCCATAAATACTCCCATCGTCGACCACTCTATCAAACCCTCACTTTTTCAAATCTTCCAATTTCAAAATTTCCTCTCACTCAAAAACTTCATCTTCCTCCTCATTCCATCGCAACCGAAACCAAGAAGATCCGTCATCAACATGGTTTACATCGCACTCGTGCTCATTGCCTTAACACTCATCGCACTTGTGTTCCCTATGATGAAGTTCAGATATGGAGACATTTACTTTGTGTTGTTAATCTACATTGGGATCATATACCCAATCCTTTGTATCATCCTTAGCATTGAAATGCAATATTACTAATAATCTTGTTATCTTTGTTATTATTTATTTTCTTGTGATTTATATGCTTCATATTCCTTCGTGATACATTAGAAGTCATGTGTGCATGCTAAAAGAAAATGTAGGATAAAACACTTCGTTGTATAAAATGTAAAACCTATGTTTTTATCAAATCATTTACATACTACTGATCCACGATCCCGGAAGTTATACTAGCGGATCCCTTTTGAAAAGGAACGTGGGATCCGTCCCTCATCGAGAACAGTTTTTCATGCAAATTAAAAACCATTTTTTTCTAGAAGTAATACTCCATTAGAATGTCAAAACCATAAGTGAGTCAAGTGTCTTTCTTGTTTAAAAACTATTGTTAATAAAAATCTAATAAACACGTTAGATAATTATAGGTCGACCATAAACATCACCTCTTATTAACCCATCATTTCTATAGGTTCAACTATGACGCATGAATATGAGTTTGATTTTTCACTCACTAGCGTCTACACTCCGAACATCTCTCTCGAACCCATGTCCGTGGGTTCAATAATTCCGAACATCTCACTCACCTGGCAATCATGTCCGTGGGTTCAATAATCTCGAAACCGCTACCCACGAAGGACGACAGACACCTCATACAAATTCAAAAGGTATCAATACCTCCTTCCGAGCCATAGGACTAGAATGTCTTCTTGACATCAACGAGAAGATATGTCCAAGGTTCATAATGGAATTCTTCCGTCAAGTTGAACTCGTTCGTAACGCGGATCGCTCTCTATCTCTTTGGTTTTATATCAAAAACCAAAAGTTCACTCTAACCCTTGGGCTTTTTGCTCACATCCTCCGGATTCCAAATCATGGACAATGTGCCTTCACCGAAGATTGGTCCCTTGATTCTCTCTTCAACTTTCATGAAGAAAATAGTCCATATTGTTCACACATACCCTCTGCAGAAGATTTAAATCGCATAATATGCAAACCTCGACCATATTACTCCAATCCAAACATTATCTTTACAAGGATATCCGAGAAGAGTACAAGCCTCTTGCACTCATCCCACGTGAAAATGTTTGAGTCTTAAGGAAATCGAGAAATTCTTCCCGCTTGTTGTGCTCACATGTTGTAATCGTTTGCTAACACAACAACCATACAATCTCGCCTACTTCTTCACAAGGCGGTGCAAATATTCAAGGCTCCAAGAATAAACTCATCCCTTATGGAATGTTCTTGACACGCCTCTCATCATAATGTTATGCACTTCCATCCTCAATTTCAAAGTCTTGTGCGTGCTTGTGAACAAGATGATGGAACCGCTAAACATATCTCTTATGAAGACTTTCTTCATTCATGATTCCACCAACACTCATCAATCACATAATAATCCTCCTAGCGAAAACACTCAAGAAACCTAGTAGTATTCCAAAATAGGATCAATTCTCTTGTACTCGTGCTCTATCAATGTGTAGGACCTTACTTTTATCAACCTTATCACAAACCCAACACAAATATCACGTTAACACAAACAAACACAAACGTTATGCTTAGAAATAAGGAAGAGAAAGATGGTGACTTGATGATATATAAATCGTGTATATGTGAGAGGATAAGATATGCAAACAATAAGTTGTATATTCCTTGAGAGAAAAAACACACACACACACACTTTTACACACCCTCAAATGACCATTTGAGGGTATTTATAGTACAAGACACAAGTTGCCCTAAAGGCTTTCCTTGGGCTTTGTATGGGCTTCGTTGGATTGGATTTGGACGTGGGATAAATAAGCTTATAAACGGCTAGGCTTAGTTTATATTTTAACTAATTAGCTTATCCTAATCCACGAGCCCGTTGACTATTCTATCACGATATCTAACACACGATACAAAGTTCCTAAACGTGAATGACCATCACTTCTAATAAAACTATTAAGGCTAACAATCTCCCCTAAGGGTGGTCATTCAAATGATGCTCCACTTGATTAGGTCTCTACTTTTCTTGAGCTAGGACTTTGCGTGTAGATATAGAATAGTCTTGATTCTTTGTTCCTTCATGCTTTGTGATCAGATAATGTGGTTGTCTGCCGTTGTCAACTTCGTTGGTTAGGTATCTCCACGTCTTTCTCCACCATGCTCACACTTCTATTTGACTTTGAGTTTCCAATGATGAAGTTCTCGAGTCTTTAAACTTTGTAGATTCTTTGACATTGACGAAGAATCGTCTCCTTTGATTATGATGAGAACTTTCATGTGTTGTTGGTATGAGCATGTGGCGAGTCTGCACGATCCATCCGCTTCGGAGCTTCCATAAGAAGAAAACATAAACAAAGTTAGTAATAAGCGGATTCCGCACTTACAAGTTTGAATTTCGAGGGTGTTAACAAGATAGTGTGAAAACACATCTCTAATTCTTCAGAGGCCGCTCTCGAACTGGAGTCCCACAAGTGAGATAACGCGATGTACCGAAATACACCTACAGTTCGGATGAGTCGTTGAGGTACACCAAGTATCACCCCACGATCAGAGACCATTTGAGACACACTAAGCGTAATCCACGGAGAATTACCGAGTGACTCTTGTCGTGGTCGCTGATGTTGACCTCGGCAGAATTTCCATTCCATCACCGAGGATTACGCTTGTAACTCCCTCATAAATGTTCCGCCGATTGCTAAGATCTGCGTGGACTCTATAATATATCACTTGTGCCTTATTGATGAACAACAAGCGATGTCATGTCAAGTGTTCTGTAAGATCTTTTGATGAATCTCGTGGCTCTAGACTCAATAGTGCATTTTGGTTTTCCCGAGAGGAGACTAGGAGAGGTCTCCTTCTTCAATATCAACGATCTCTAAGAGAAAGTCAATAGATTATGTAGGGTTCCCAGTGAGAATGAAACAAATCCTTTTAAGAGGAATTGAGTGGCTAGAAGGTTTAGTGCGGTCGTCCTTTGGGTCCATGACGCCTTTGTCTTCAATACCGGTGTCATCTAGTGACAACCAAGAGTGTATGAATTGAACCCGGTTTACGCCCTAAGGTTGAATATGGAGGCTATTTCTTTTCACCCTTTCTTCACATTTCTTTTAATTCTTCAACCCTTTCTTTCTCCTTTCTCACATTAATCCTTTTTTCAATCATACCTAAGGACTTCTAATACTACACTATTGGTGATGTCCTTGGGTAGATCCCTCCGGCTCTGGCGGATCATAGGACGAGTTTCCTATCCTTAGTCACCTTATAACTCCATGACTGTCCTATTGTTGCCATAAAACCATTTTTCTTGAAAATCTCTCAGAATGTTTATGATAGAAAACATGTTTGAAACACTCTGTGAGTTTTATATTTTCATAAACACTCCCCCTTCACATGTGCTCATAAGTTTTGACAGAAATCTGCACATAGAGGGTAGAGTTCGCACTTTTTGAATTGATCGACTTTAAATGAACTAGACCGATTCGAGACACGTTTACATCACTAGAGAACTAGCTTGAAATTATTACCCGTCCTGGTCAAGTCATAGAAGGTTTCTCGAGATGGTACATGATTGCTCGTCAATTCATTGGTTCTGTCTGAGTTGAGCTCATTTTGAGATTCACACAACGATCATTAAACATTTTTGATCACATTTTAATCACGTCTCTCCCCTAAAAATAGCATAAGCGTGATATTTTTATATCAATGGATTAAACAACATTTTAGAATCTTTTGGGAGACAAACGGATTTGATTTAAGCATGAATTTGGAACATTTTGTTTTTATACTCCTCTTTAATAAAGCATATTCAATTAAAGGGTTTTAGGGAGTTATCTTGAGCACAAACTATTTGAAAGATTTTGAAAATCTTTTGAACAATCTTGAAATGGTGCTCAAGATGTTGATGATTCTCACCATTTTTAAATGTAGTGCCTCAAGCGCACCTCATTTTTCGATCAAAGCATGAGTTTTGATTTGAAAATAATCAAAAGTCATCATTTTGGTCCGGTTTCGCATCGATGTATACGAAAGCCATTTTATTGAAGAAATTTTGAGAAACGACATGTTTTAGAAAACAAATTAAAGAACTCTCGCTCAAGCATCCGTACATGCCCGTATCATTGTTGAATGACATTTCTAGAAACATACGAATATCGATTATACAAGAGACATGTCGTGAGAAGAATATTTTGGATTTTATATTTTCTATTGTTTTGAATTTTTGAAAGTTTTATATTTTTATATTTTTTTTGTTTTTCAAATTTTGTATTTTGTTTTTCAAAGATATTTACAAATGAGCTTTTGGAAAATCATTTTCAAGAAGATTCGAGAAGACGTTCTAACTCCTCGGGGTTAGGCTTCGCATTCCAATTCGTCGAACTAAATACTCAAACCTTTCTTTTGGAAGGGCTTTGGTTAATAGATCGGCGAGTTGGTAATCGATCTTCACGAAGAATAATTCAATAGTACCATTTTCGACGTACTCTTTGATGAAGTGGTAGCGACTCGGATATGCTTAGTCTTTGAGTGATGAACAGGATTGCATGATATGGCTATGGCACTTTTCGAGTCACAATACATAGGTATTTTATCGAAAGTAAAGCCATAATCGTGAGTTGTGTTCTCATCCATAGAACTTGAGCACAACACGCAGATAGAGACACATACTCGCCCAGGTTGTTGGCAAAAATGCAATCTTGTTTCTTTGAAGACCAAATGACTAACTTTTCTCCCAAAATTGTGCTCCTCCGGATGTACTTTTGTCAGTAACTTGGTCACCGCGTGGTCCGCATCCGAAAAGGCAATTAGATCAAATCCGATTCCTTCGGATACCAAAGTCCCATGTGAATGGATGTCTTGTGCACCGAAGATCCGTTTAACCTCTTTGAGGTGCGGTTCGGTAGGCTTTGCACGAAACCGTGCTAATAAGCAAACAAAGAAATGAATATCCGTCGACTAGCGGTGAGATACATGAGAGAACCAATCATTCTCCGATATTTCTTCGGATCAATAGGTTTCCCAAACAAATCGGCTCCAATTTTTGGTGAAGTTACCATTGGTGTTCCGACCGAGTCACAATTATCCATACCATGATTTTCAAAATCTCGGTTGTGTATTTAGCTTGATTTATAAAAATTCCACGAGGGGCTGATGTATTTGTAAACCAAGAAAGAATTTTAGTTCCCCATCATGGACATTTCAAATTTGCTTTTCATGGATTTTCAAAATGTTTTGAAAGTTTCGGATTAGTGGACCCAAAATGATGTCGCCCACATAACCGAACAATCAAAATGTCGTTTTGCATTTTGTGTAAACAAGGTAGGATCAACTGTTCCTTTGGTGAAATTGTTTTGGATAAGGAAAGAGGACGATTCGTCATACCACGCCTCGAGCTTGTTTTAAACCATAGATTGCCTTTTTGAGTTTGTAGACGAGTCCGGATGTTCCATGTCTATGAAGCCTTCCGGTGACTCACGACACTTCTTCTTTCGAGTTCCATTCAAGAACGCGGTCTTAATGTCCATCTGATAAACCGTGATGTTTTTGTGAGCTGCATAGGCCAAGAATATCCTGACTGCTTCTAGTCTGGCGACCGGCGCGAATGACTCTTCAAAGTCTATCCCTTCCTCTTGTCTGTATCCTTTAGCCACAAGACGAGCTTTGTTGTGAATAACAGTCATTTCTTCATCCCGTTTGTTCTTCCATAGCCATTTGAGATTGATGACGCGAACGTCAATTGGTATTGGAACCATTTCCCAAGAGTCATGAAGACGGTATTGGAGAAGTTCCTCCTGCATCGCTTCTATCCATGCGGGTTCTGCCATTGCCTCGCGAATGTTCTTTGGCTCTATATTGCTAATTGAGCAAAGGTAAATGCATAAGTCGCAATCGGTGGCAAGTTGACGTCTCGTCTGAATTGGCCTTGAAGGTTCACCAATAACTTGTTCAATTGGGTGGTCTTTGTCCACTTCGAGTAGAAGGATACCGTTGGTTAAACGTGTGCGAGTTAGATGGTTCTCGTAAGCTTGAAGAAGATTCACCGATTCCGTAGCAAACGGGTTTTCAAATAAGTCTTCATCTAATGTTGCATCGTTATGGTTTTGGTTTTGCTCATCAACTTTGGTAGAACGGTACAAGAACTTGAGTAGATGTAGATGATGTTGATGGAGTTGGTGCATTGGTTTCACCGTTGTAGATGCATCTTCATTGGTGGTGGAGGATGATTTTGAGCGGGTGCGGTGGAATGATGGTTTGATGCATTTGTCGAAGTTCCACCATAGTATTCATCGAACATTAACTCAAGAAATTCTCCCATTCTTGTTCTTTAGGATTGTCAAACGAAGTTGATTGAGCTCTTTGAGGTACGAGTCCCGAATCGATGTGTCCGTAAGTCTCATCGGTTTAGTGCGGGTTCTAGAGCGAGTCTCTCGAAGCCATATGTGAAAGTTCATCAAATTTCACATTCATCGTCTCCATGATCCTCCTAGTTCTTCCGCTATACACCCCGAATGCCCTCGAGTTATCTCGAATATCCAATGAAGATTCCAATATCACCTTTGCTTTCGTTTTCCAAGATCTTCTCGTCATTCGTAGGATAGCACAAAGCGCCAAACACGTGAAAATAAGAGATATCGGGTTTTCGTTGTTCACTAGCTCATACGGGTTTTATTGAATCTTGGATGGATAAGGGATCGGTTCGAGTGAAACAAGCGTGGCAACCGCATCGCCCATAGAAATAACGGTGCACTAGAATAGATTAGCATTGTGCGAGCAGCCTTCGAGAAGAGTTCTATTTCTTCTTTCAACTACCCCATTCTCACTGTGGAGTTCTAACAACCGATGTCGATGTGTAATTCCAACATCTTCAAAATAAGTTCTTAACTCCCGATTAGTGAATTCGTGTCGTTGTCTTCTCTTACAACTCTTCTCGGAGCTTGAAGAAGTACTTGAATACGCTTCGAAAGGTGATGATGATGCACGGTGCTTCGTCTTTTGATCTTAGAAACTTAACCCATGTATATCTCGAATAATCATCGACGATAACAAGAATATATTTTTCCCATTAATGCTTTCAACTCTCATTGGGCCACATAAGTCCATGTGCAACATATGCAACTTTGCTTCCGAACTAGGTACGGATTTGGGTTTATATGATGCTCTTTTGCTTTTCCTTGTTCGCATGATGGACATAAGTGATCCTTGGTGTATTTGAACTTTGGAAGTCCGTTGACGATGTTGTCTTTGGCAAGATTGTTGATGGTGTCAAAATTGAGATGGGATAACCATCTCGTGCCACAACCAGACGTGTTCCGGATGCTCGTGTCATAAGACATATTGGTGATGAAGAGGCCATTTGATTGATGTCGATAGCATACAAGTTTGTATCACGATTCCCGCTTAAGAGATCGATGCCATCCAAGTTTCTAACGAAGCAAGAATTTTTACTAAAAGCAACCTCTAAA
Source organism: Chrysanthemum lavandulifolium (assembly GCA_022545495.1). NCBI lineage: Eukaryota > Viridiplantae > Streptophyta > Magnoliopsida > Asterales > Asteraceae > Chrysanthemum > Chrysanthemum lavandulifolium. The sequence goes on from CM040242.1 coordinate 118,742,101, forward strand.
TCGCATCACATAACCGCCTGATCGAAACAAATTGTGTCCCAACCCTTGGACATAGTAAACCCGAGTGATCAAATAATTTCCAAATGGTAGATCTCCATAACCCATGATAGTCGCTACATGATCATTTCCAAAACGTCGGTTCCATGAATTTCAGATTTAAATTGATCGCAGACTTCAGATTCCGGTCATGTGCTTGGAGCAACCCGAGTCGACGATCCAAAGACAAATTTCGATAACTCGCCAAGAATGAAAAAGAATATTGTGGAAACCGTTTGATTTAGGTTCCTTTGGGTTAGAGGTAAAATCGATCACACTCGAGAGGTTTTCTGAGAAGTCCGGTTTTCACTCATTGTACCATTCGGAGTGTGAAAGTTCTACCGTGGGTTTCCAAATATCATCCCTAAAGTAAACGCTTTGGTTCCTCTCAAGAGTGTAAAGTCTAAGTTTTGCAACTAGTCTTCCTACTCGTTGAGCGTAAGATCTTTTGGGACGTTCTTCTTAACAGCTTAGCATTCACATTCTTAGAAACACAATCATCTTGAACATTAATTAAAGATTTCTTGCAAGTTAAACAAAGAGATTCAACACATTCATTAGACTTAGCAAATTTCACGTGTTCAAGACATTCAGATGAAATGTCTTTCTTATTCAAAAGTCAGAAATTCCTAGGGTGTTCTTCTACTTTCTTCTCTTTATTCAAGCTACTACTCCTAGAGGCGATCGAGACTCTATTGTTCCTTGTATTGCTCTTAGGCTTTAGTCTGCTGCTCCTAGAGGTGCTTTCTAGTCCCAGAAGGTGAGGCACACGCATTAGGATTCACATTTTTATGAAGGAGGTGGTTTCACTATCCTAGTCTCTTTAGATGTGGAGGCGCATTTATTAGTGGTACTCATCTTAAAAGGCTAGGTGCTAAAACTTTGGTTTCTCGATAACCGCTTTTCCTTATCAACATTTTGTTTAGGTAGGGCGTGGAGTGATGGTTTTGATGAAACATTTTCTCATTGACTTTGGAGGAGGCATAGATGTACATTTTGGTTTGAAACCGGTTTGGGAACATTTGCTTTCTCCGCATCAATGGTTTTGTAATCACAGTTCCACTACCTTTCCTTTTGACTTTCCAACCGAGCCCTCAAAAGATCATTTTAGCTTTCATGTCATTGTAGGCACGCCATACGACAATTTGTCATACTTGCATTCCTCGCTTTTTCGATCAAGTTGTTTAAAATATGAGACATTTTCTTTTCAATTTTCATAAGAGCTTTTTCATATTTTGAAACAATTTGGAGGTCTCGATCGAGTCTTTCATGATCTTCAACAAAATATGTTTGCAAAATGATGGACATAATATCGAGAGTCGAACATCTTCAAGAGAGAATCATTTAGATTTTCCAAAATTTGATGTGTTCAACACTTTCATTAGCTTGCTTTACCGAGATTTATGGTCCTTGACAAAGTCACTGTTTCTTTCAAAAGGCTTATTCAAAATGAATTACCACGAGTTGATGTTATTCAAATGAGGGCAATTTGAGTTTCAAAAACTTTTTCTGCTCATTATCAAAACTATTAAACCGGATATTTGTTGTAATGTTGGTTTTAGTTTTAACATCTCTTGAAGATCCGCAATTCTAGTTTTCACATTTTCTAAAATACTTCTCGCATCACTTGTGTTAAAAGGATTGTTTGAAGACATTTGTTCAATGTTCGAAAGAGATTTGGAGACACTTGGTGTGATGGAAAACTTTGACTTTTCTTTTTGATTAACAAAAGTAATTCCGTTAATTTTGTTCCATTTGTTATAATCAATTGGTTTGATTTCCGAATTCTTTTGTTTCATTTTTGATCTACTCTCCTCAGATAGTTCCAACGTTTCAAGAGAATCACGAACAATAATGGTTTCATGTAAAGCATTTCCATTGTTTAACACATTCTGATATTTCTGAGCTTTCTTGAGGAACGAAGAAGGGTCATTACCAAGTGCCATTCTATTGTTAGTATGAAAACGCGGATTTACTTGATTAGAAAGCATCTTGATTGTTTGAGCAGAATGACCCGTTTTAAGAAGCAAATTTTCCAAAGTTTGGATTTTTTCATTTTTATCAAGAATTTCATCAAGAAGAGAATCTTCTCGTTTTGAAAAATCGATAATCAAATGCTTCTTCTTTTTCAAGATTAGAAAACATTTCTTTTGTTTAGAAAGTTGTTATTTAAATCGAAATTTCCTTGTTTAATGATTTAATTTTTAAGTTTAAATTCACATCAAGTGTGTTATACTTGATTTGCAAAGTTGTTCTTTAGAAACCAAATTTCGATAACCAATTTCTAATTCGATTCTTTGTTTTTCGAAATTCAAAGGCTTTTATGTTCTCCTTGTAACTCTCAAGCTCGTGGTCTATTTAGCATTCGCGCCTTAACTTCGCGATTGACGGTTTTAACTTTCTCAATTTCAATGCAACATTTATTGATTAATGATTCAAAATAAGCACGTGTTTCCTCATCGGTCTCAAGATTTTGTGCCACACGTCTCCACTAGGATCCACATCCGGAGTTTCGAGTTAGTATTGCTACAACTCGGATTGTCTAGGTATGTATCATAAGTAGGTGCCGATGTCACGAATGTTGTTCATCATGAGTAAACACATCAAATATGACATTGTTATAGCATGGATCAATGATTGGTACCTCGAATCTTGCGTTGGCGTCATAGGCGGGAGGTGCGTCGTAATCGTTGTCGTACTTAGTCTCCTCAAGATTTGCCATGAAGATGCAGTTTGCATTGAGTTCCTCGAGGTCTTCCAAATCATCCATAATAGCCATAAAGTCATGTTCCTCAAGACTCAATTGAAGTCCAGATTGTTCCTTTGTACCAACAAGATAGCTTTATGAAGATACGCAAGATCCTTCTTTTTCGACTTAGTTGGACAATTCCTTGCCATGTGACCCAATCCTTGACAGTTATAACACGTAACTCGATTACCACGATTCACATTTCCATAATTCCCAACGATGGAGTCGCAACATTCCCATTCGATTACCATCGCTCTATTCCCAACATTCGACCCATCCGATTACCCGATTCGAACCGTTGATTACCCATGCGAAATCCAAGAGCATATCCTGTGGGTTCGCATTAACTCCAACCATTTGTCTTTGATTACCATGTTCACACCCGTTTGTGCAATTTGCACCGCTATGTAGTGTTTGATGAAATCCGTTGGTTGTTGTTAGTTGGTGTGGAATATCGACCTCAATGCTTTTCCCAATAAAGAGAATACTTGAGACAAAGCTTCTTCGGTTCCATTTCAAGATCGGTGATTCCTTGTTCTGGTAATTTTGTTGTTCGGTGGATAGTTTTGTTGTTGAGGATGTATTGTTCAAGTTGTTGTTAGTGGAAGATGATGAAGCTTGTTGTTGTGTATTCACCGAGTTTGAGTCTTTGCAATGAGTGCCAATGGATCATGATTCTTTGCTAATCTTTCTTGCCCGACTTCATTCACTTCATTTTGGTTTTGTTTCGTAAAATCGTTGAGTTGATCAAAGTTCACTTGATGTAAGTCTTTTGTTTGGTTGACAATAGTGACATATCGTCCCCATTCTTCCGGTAGATTGTTCAAGAACTTGATGTTGCTCACGATAGTTCGGGTGTCAACTTGTTTCGATCGACTCATTCATTAAAGTGCAGAAACCTTCCATAGTAGGATTCAATGGATTCTCCCGGAGTAGATGTAAACTTCTCCCAAGCGAGCTAGCAACTTGTTCTCGTGTCTTGTTGACCAATTTACATTCCATGACAAAGTCGTCTAACTCGTTCCCACATATCGAAAGCGGCTTCACAACCGCTCTGACAGAAGAAAGATGTCTCTTGGTAAACCCAGTTGGACAATATGAATTGCCATGTCATCTCGCTTCGACTTTCTTCGATCCTCTTGAGTATTCTGATTCTTTTGAAGACGAAAAATGGTGGGACGGGAGGTGTTGCATCAAGATTTCGTGGTCTTGGACTTGTCGAGGTATGAAGGGTCCATCCCGAATGGGTTTGATCATCAATTTTCCATTAGGTTTTGTCTTGATGTAACGAAGCATTCGACTTGTCCATTGAAGATAACCACCTTTTTCCAACATAGGAGGACGGTTTTCGCACCGGTGCATGAATGTCTTGTTGAGTTGCCATTGATGAAGGTATGATATGATAAAGTTGATGTGGGATCGATTCAACGATAAAGGAGTTGTGGTTGATGAGGATTAAGCTTGGTTGTTGTAGTGAAAATTTGGTCGAAAAACTTAAAAACCTCAATAACTTTTTTTCGGAGCGTTTTTTGGACTTGAAGGTTTACCCGAATAAACTTTAGTTAATTCGGCGGTCTATTCTCCTCGTTCTCACGGTCGTTTTGATGGGTAGATCGCTGAAAACGGAGTTACGGTTCAAAAGTTATAGCCGTTTGAAGTTTTGATCACAATCTTACTCGTAAAACTGTTCTTATGCGTAGAGATGAGTGCTTATGCGTAGGATGCTTATGCGTAGGATCTTATGCGTAAAGAGCTTAGGCGTAGAAATCCTTATGCGTAGAAATCCAAGTTACGCGTAAACTTAAGGTTAAACGTAAGTCTTATGCGTAAACGTTAAGCGTGAAGTAGAGTACCTTACGCGTAAGAGTTAACTTATGCGTAGAGTGCTTAGTCGTAAGCTTTACGCTTATGCGTAAGAGTTGGTTTAAAACCAAAAATCCTTTACACCGTCACAACAGTAAAAGATATCCGAAAGTCGAAGTGTTCCACACACTTATCCAAGTGAGGAAGCATCGAGTCACCTTTGTTGCACGAAGATTCGTTACCAAAAGTTATGCGTGAAAACTAGGGTTTTGACTTTCTTACGCGTAAGATTAGGGTTTTGACTTACGCGTAAAAATTTCCAATGATTCAACCGATTTCTTTTGCACGATAGCTTCCAAAACACTCAAATAGCACAAAAGTATTGACCTTACACACCCAAAATGCTTTTATGCTTACGCGTGAAATGAACAACGAAATCAAAACGAGTTTAAAAAGATTTAAAACACGTAAAGCTTCGAACTTTTTGCCAAAACTAGAATCTTTAACACTATATAAACCTTAGACCATAAGAATCTTGAAGATTTAAGTGCAAAAATAAAATTTTTATGCATGAATCTTTGAGAATGAAAACTACGCATAACACGTTAAAAAAAACTTCAACCAAAACACTCCTAAACCATTGTTAGGCGATTGATACCAATTGTAGGACCACTACGATATCAACCTTATCACGTAATACCCACGTTAACCACAGTTATGCGTAGAACTCGTGAAACCCAAACTCAAACAAAGCGTATAAATAAGATGAGAAAGATGGTGACTTAAGATATGAATCGTGTATGTTAGAGAGAAAAGAAGAAACAAGAAAGTTGTATTACTTGAAAGAAAACACACACACACACACACTCAAGCACACCCCTCAAATGAGACTTTGAGGGGTTTATATAGTTCCTTACACAAATACCCTAATGGGCTTGGCAAGGGCCACAGTTTGGACTTGGATTGGGCTTGGGATACATAAGCTTATAGATGGCAAGCATAGCTTATCTTTTAACCAATTAGCTTAGCCCAATCCACGAGCCCGTTGACTATTCTATCACGATATCTAACACGCGTTACAAAGTTCCTAAACGTGAATGACCATCACTTCTAATAAAAACTGTTAAGGCTAACAGACCATATTACTCCGATCCAAACATTATCTTTACAAGGGATATCCGAGAAGAGTACAAGCCTCTTGCACTCATCCTACGTGAAAATGTTTGGAGTCTTAGGGGAAATCGAGAAATTCTTCCCGCTTGTTGTGCTCACATGTTGTACCGTTTGCTAACACAACAACCATACAATATCGCCTACTTCTTACTTAGGCGAATTGCAAATCTTCAAGGCTCCAAGAATAAACTCATCCCTTATGGAATGTTCTTGACACGCCTCTATCATAATGTTATGCACTTCATCCTCAAATTCAAAGTCCGTTGTGCGTACTTGTGAACAAGATGATGGAACCACTAAACATATCTCTCATGAAGACTTTCTTCATTCTTGATTCCACCAACACTCATCAATCACATAATGATCCTCCTAGCGAAAACACTCAAGAAACCTAGTAGTATTCCAAAATAGGATCAATTCTCTTATATTCGTGCTCTATCAATGTAATCCAATTTCTTTCATGAAATAAAACATCTTACATTTGATATCTTAGTATTAGAACTCCTTTTAGACTATCCTCGAGATATAATGCATTGTCAAGATCATTGCATACCTTTAGTAAAGGTCCTGCTGAGCAGATAGGCGAATCCCAAAGATTGTGCTAGACGGATCCCTACACTTAGGGAACCATGGGATCCGGTAAACAAAAAATGCAATTGCAAGCATTATATTTAAACCATATCCTTAGAATACCTCACAATAAGCTAAACATAGTGTCTTAAGGTAAATTAAGTCCTTATCAAGATAGGTTGATCTTTTACATAACTCACCTAGATCACACTCTAAGCTTGTAGATCTACCATTTCGTTTTTAATCCATTACTCTTCCGCTCTAAACTCACACTTCATTTTTACTTGATCCTCACATCTAGTCTTAGAAATCTTTTGATTATGACAAAATTGATCATAAATCATCCTCACCTAAAAATGATCAAAGTTGATCAAAATCTAGTTTTCCCATCTCAAAGCTTCTAGGATATTTTCCAAAACACTATCCTAAGACACAACCTGATATCTAGGATCATTTAGCTTTAATTGACACTCTAAATCTTTAGTGTCATCCTTGCTCATCCATTGGTACTCTTGAAAGTTCCAAATCCTTCCATAAATAACAATCATTAGCTACATCATTCATTACCTTCAAGTACTCAAACACCCCTTCATTTAAAACACTTAGAGGATGAAACACTCAAGATGATATAGGTCTTAGATCTTAGAAACATCATTTCCACTCTTTCATAAGCGCTAAAAGCCGATCCCTAGATTAGCGTGACGGATCCCTTTGAGGAAGGAACCGTGGGATCCGGATGCGTTTATGTCAAATCTTGCTAAAACAATCATTTCAACTCATCTTCCTAATTCAAACACTCCATCTCATCTTAAATGAATTCCTAGATCAAGACAACCTCTCAAGTTGACTCTTGTGCATGTTAATCATCACATTCCAATGAATTCTAGTGGCTTAAGGCTTAAATGCACTTGCAAATCTCTTGGTTTATAAACCACTTTGTTAGAACCTTCATAGTCATCACTCTCATCCTAACTTTCAGCTCTTGCAACCTCTTGAAATCATCTCATCATGAGGAAAACCCCAAGTAGTAACTTATCCACCAAAGAACCACCCATGAAAAGCTCGTGATATACACGAAATCTCTTCAATCGAATCATCTCCGGTCAAGCCAACAAATGATAGGATTCTTCCTCATCCAATCAAACCAATTCCTAAAAGGATAGTACCCACAAAACTACGAATACCAAACACCACCATACCTCCTAGGCCAAACAATATTATCTCCACTAAACCATCACCATTGGTTCCTAGAGCTATTTCATTTACATCCCCACTATCATCTCCACACCTCTACAATTTAGAGGACTTGCCTCCTAGTCCGTCTCATCCACTTCCGCCGACAACATTCTCCTCATTAGGAGGAATAATGGTTCAAAATCAAGGTGTTAAGTCAACACTTGCTCCTGCTTCCTTTTCGCCGTTTCCATCATATAATCCCATTTGGATTATGAGAAATCATCAAAGTCAACCACCCGATCATATGGAAGTTGACACTTCTCTACCACCACCATCATTCTTGGTTGAGTCATTCTCAAATGTACCTCCACCAATCCTCCATCGCTTGAAGCTCCATTAAGCCGCTTCACTTGATCCTTCGCATCAAGCTATTTCATTTCTTCCACCACCACTACCTAGCCATGACAAAGATTGCTATCATTGTCAACTTGTTGAAAGTTTGATACATGAAGTACGAGAAGACCAACGTTTCATGTTCTATCATCTCCTCGAACGTTTGACGAGATTAAACCTAAACAAAACTTGAGCTAGAAGATTTTAGTGGTGTCCTAGCATCAAGCGTTAGTTGGTCTAGAAATTCCTAGTCATGTATTGTCTATTTTCTTAGTTTTAGAGTCATGTATATCATAACTCTAGTTTTATTAAATGGAATTACATGCTACTTGTTATTTTTCCGAGCATGTGATTACCTTGTATTCATATCTCATTTTGTGATTACATTACTTGTTATATCACCGTTCTTTAAATTAATCGACTACTACGGATCCCTCAGAATTGCTTAGATGGATCCCTACTAGAGGGAACCGTGGGATTCGTGAGATGAAAGCTTTCTTTATACTAACTTGAACCACATTTGCAGTGAAATTGTGAATTATACTTGATTTCTAACCTTTGTTTTGTAGTTATTCAATTTACATATGAAGACTTTGACATCCTAAAGCTAGGGGAGCTTTATGTCAAAGCAATACATTGCAAATTACTTGCAATTATAGGTTTACATTTCATGACATCCCTGTATAATTGCAATCATCAGGGGAGCACATTCGTCACTTAGACGAAATCTTTGCAAACTTACTTGCAAACGAAACTAGATTAGTATCACTTTCTTGACGCCTTACATAGGGATGGACTCGTCAAGGGGTAGTAAAGACGAGATCCTTTCCGTTACTTGCTCTCTATTTCCTTTTATATTTTTCTTTCACATGTTTTCTTAAAACGATGTGTTGCTTTTTCAAACACTTTTGTTTCGACAAAAAGGGGAGAAGAGTAAAACTACAAATTCAAACTCTTACAATTTTAGTTTTTCCTTAAAATAATTTTATGTTTTGTCATCATCAAAAGGGGAGATTGTTAATACAAATAAGCAGTAAAACGCTTATTTATATTTTACGATCTTCTAATGTTTTGTCGATAACAAACGTAAAATTATTTTAACGAAACAAATAAAATACGTAAATTGTTTGAACTAATAGTTTCTAACATATTCACATTTTCACATTTTCACATAAAACACTAAAATAAGTATAAGTGATTTTATGATTTAGTAATACATATGTACAACAACTAGTGTTTACATATTTGGGTAAAATATACACATAACTAGTATGTAGTATATTGGGTAATATAAATGGGTAGAAACTTAAGTATCACAACCCATTGGGCAAATACATTGAATGTAGTTGGGTACAACCCAAAGCCCATAACCCATGGATCTTGACCCATAACCCATTGCATGACATCATGCTTATTTCATACATGGATGACATCCATAACCCATGGATCAACCCATACCCAAGTGACCAAGTGCATTGCACTCAAGAGATACATTGTATCTAGCTAAAGATCCATGGTTCAACCCATGACCCATGACCCATAACCAAAATACCCATGGGTAAAGGGGCGTCCCACGGATCCCTAGCTTATCGCTAGATGGATCCTTGTGGAAGGATCCGTGGGATCCGGGAACAGTGGGATTTTTCCTCTATAAATAGTGAGCCATTTCTTCATTATTCCTCACCCCTTTCTAACACACTTTCTCCCAGAGTTAAAACTCACTAACCTCGGATCCAAGAGATCTATGTTTGTAGTTTTGTTTTGTGTGATCTTTATGTTCCTCTTAAAGGCAAGATCACCACCTTTGAAGTCAAGCAAGCTCAAGTCCATGAGTTGCCATGTTTCCTCATCATCAAGGCTATTGAAGTCTTCTTGTTGATGATTCCTTTATTTATTGAAAGAAGTGTAGTGTGGAAGACATTAGTGAAAGATGTCTCAAGTGTCAAGACGAAGATATTAGTGAAGGGTATCTATCGTCTATAGGATAAGCACTTGTGGTAGGTGCTTAGAAGTCAAGACAAAGAAGCATTAGTGAAAGGTGCTTAGAAGTCAAGACAAAGAAGCATTAGTGAAAGTGCTTAGAAGTGAAGACACAAGACATTAGTGAAAGGTGTCTTGCAGATCTAGTCAAAGGCATTAGTGAAAGGTGCCTTAGATGTACATTCGATATGGTGTGTTTCGATGTACAAGATAGACTAGTATTAGATCCAAGGATATTGATATCCTTGATGATTATGTAAAGGAGTAGATCTCCTTTGGGATTAGTCGTTGGTGTAGTGTGGTAGTAGTTCCTCCATTGCATTGGAACTAGGTGCTTAGCCTAGTACCTAATAAAGGGTAGGCGACGTTGTGAAGGTGTAGTTCACCTTGGAGTGAAAGAACTAGGTACTTAGCCTAGTACCTTATAAAGGGTAGGCGACGTTGTGTAGGTTTGGTTCACCTTGATGTGAAAGAACCCGGTGGTTAGCCTAGCACCGGAAAAAGGGTAGGTGACGTTGTGAAGGCTTCTCCGCCATAAGGAGATTGGTGTAGTGTTTACGAACTCTCGAGTAGGTGACTCGGGGAGTGGAGTAAGGCAAGGAAGGTGTCCTTGTAGTCAACCACTATAAATACTCGCGTTGTGGTTTTGTGCTTCTTACACTTATCTTTTCATTACATATCTTTATATGCTTGTTTATCAACATCCAACACACACAACCAAATAGATTGACATAAGTCGATCTAAATAGTTTAAAAGGAAGTTTTAATTGGTAAAACTATTCAACCCCTTCTAGTTTTCCACAAATGGGTCAAATACTTAAGTTTCTACCCATTTACATTACCCAATATACTACATACTAGTTATGTGTATATTCACCCAAATATGTAAACACTAGTTGTTGTACATATGTAATACTAAATCATAAAATCACTTATACTTGTTTTAGTGTTTTATGTGAGAACGTAAGTATGTTAGAAACTATTATCTCAAACCATTTACGTATTTTATTTGTTTCGTTAAAATGATTTTACGTTTGTTATCGACAAAACATTAGAAGATCGTAAAATATAAATAAACGTTTTTACGGCTTATTTGTATTAACACACTTTTTATCACATATTTGTCCTATGCTTAAGATGTTAATGTTTAGGCTTTCTACGTGACACACATCGTTAATGGTTAGAGATTTGTTAGAAATTGTACCTTTACCGATGATTTTACTTTTGCGTTTTCCAAATACCACATTTCCTCCATTGAAGGATTCATATGTGGATAATAGATCTTCATTGCCGGTCATGTGCCTCGTGCACCCGCTATCCTTGACCCATTCATCCGGATCTAGGTCGACCTTTATGCACACCTAAGAAAACAATTAACTCAAAAGGTTGGTCCCTATTTGTTCATGGGTCCATTAGTGTTAAACATTCCATTCATGTTAGACATGTATGGATAAGGTGAATATGCATTCCATGGTGCAAAGTTTTGAAAGGGAAAACCATTTTGCATATTTGGGTTCCATCCCATTTGATGGTTACTTATCGGGTAAACATTATTAGGTCTCCTAGATGGATTAGGTTTTGAAAAATATGGAGCTTTTTTTCTTGCAAAATTAGGATTATAATTTGGAGGTGGTTGTCTATTGGTAAAATGAGTAGGTTTCTTCTTATTAACGATAAAAAATCGGTTCGAGATGAAGAAGGTATGTTATTACCACTGCTTGCTTCACAGACCCATGGATCCTCGGTCATACACTAGCCGGTTCCCTTTTTATGGATCCGCCACAACGGTGGCTTGTTTTTCTAGTGCCTTAACAAATTGTGTTTCTTTGTTTTCACTAGTTGACGCATCAAGTTCTTGAATACCTAAACCTTTTTGGTTGTTTCCGGTTTTAACACTATCTAACATCATATCTAAAGTATTCGTACTCATTCTAGCAATTTTAGAATCTAGTTGACCAACTAGTGTTTGAAGTTGAATGCAAAGTTCACATTCACCACTTGCTATTTTACCATTTTCTAGACGTTTCAATTTTTCTTTTAATTCTATGACTTCCTTATCTAAGCGTTGGTTTGACTTTTTAAAAGCTTGTTTTTGTTAATTAGTTTTAAGCTAATATTACAAAGTTTGTCATATTCATTATGCAATGAGTCATCATCTAGTGATGAGCTACTATAGTATTTGTGACATACCTCGTCATTTGCCATGAGACAAATTTCTTCGTCCTCCTCATCGCTCATTCCCCACGTGCCGCTCACGAATGCCTTTTGATCATCCCTTTTGGGACACTTACTAATAAAGTGGTTTGGGTCCCCACATTTAAAGCAAGCACGATCATCCCTTGGCTTCTCGTCCTCTTTGCTTTTCCGGAATCCTTTCTTGTCGCCATACGGTTGTTTGGCGTATCTTCCTTCCTTCTAAAGAACTTTTAAAGTCCCTTACAACCATAGCATACTCCTCGTCGTCACTATCCGAAGAGGAGTTCTCTTCATCGCTCGAGGCCTTTTTGGCTTTAAGGGCAAGAGATTTGTGTTTCTCTTTCACCTTTGAGGCTTCGGAATCTTTAGCAAGGACAAGCTCGTAGACTTTTAAGTTGCCTATGAGTTCATCAAGGGTGAGGATTGTCAAATCTTTTGACTCTTCGATTGCCGTCACCTTGGATCTCCACTTGGATGCCCTTAGATATCTCCTAACATGGTTACGGCTAGAAAAAGATTCATCAAGTGCTTGTAAAGATGTAATAATAGTATTAAAATTTGCAAATGAATGATCTATAGTTTCCTCATCCGATATTGAAAATTGTTCATATTGTTGAACAAATAAATCAATTATATTATTTTTAACTTGTTGATTACCTTGATGAGTTACAACTAAAGAATTCCAAATTTCTTTAGAGGTTTTAAGCATAGAAATTCTTTCGAATTCCTTTTTGGGTAAAGCATTATATAAAACCATTTTAGCTTCACTATTTTTAGAAATCTTTTTCTTCATTTCATCCTTTAGTTTATCATGAGGTATGTTAACTAAATTTCCTTTGTCATCTTTTGAGGTAGCCTCAAAATCACCTTCAACAATAATGTACCAAAGATCAATATCTTTAGACTTCACATACGTTTGAATCTATTTTTCCAATATATAAAACCATTAGTTTCAAATAGTGGTGGTCGTTGCATAGATTGCCCTTCGTTGTAATTTTCGAAACCCATAGTGATCGAAAAGTTTTTAAAATACGGTTTACTTTAAAACTTTTATAAACTTAGCTCTTGATGCTAATTGTGGAAAACTAGAAGGGGGTTGAATAGTTTTGCCGATTTTAAGTTAGTTTCAAAAACATTAGATTCGATATTATGTGAAATCGTATGGATGTAGAGAAAGTATAGATCTAATGTTAAAGCAAGTAAATAAAGTAAAGCAAGGGATAGAAATGACACAACCGATTTATAGTGGTTCGGCTACAAGGACACCTTCCTTGCCCTACTCCACTCCCCAAGTCACCTACTCGAGAGTTCAAGCACTATGTCAACAAACTCCTTCAACTTGGCAGAGAAGCCTTCACAACGTTGCTTACACCTTTTTCCGGTACAAAGCTAAATACCGAGTCCGTAACACGGTGGATCAAACCAACACGACTATTACACAACAAATATGTGAAATATCAAATACAAGATCTTTGCTACGAAATCTTGTAGAGGAACAAATCAATCAAGGACCCCTTGATTGGTTGACTTAATAGAATGCTCGTGATCTCGCCTTAGAGAAGGACCTATATGAGAATCACTAAAGAAAGAAAGAAGAACTCTCTAGATCAAGTGATCTTTTGTTAGAAAAGAATGAGAGTATATGAGAGAATTAGTAAGAAGAGGGTGAGTTAGAATGAAGAAATGACTCTCTATTTATAGGCAAACTTGCCATTGTTCCCCGGATCCCACGGATCCCTCCCACAAGGATCCGCTCTAGTGTAAACCTAGGGATCCGTGGGACGCCCTCTTGCCCATGGGTTTTTGGTTATGGGTCATGGGTCATGGGTTATGGGTTGGTCCATGGGTATTTCTTTAGATACAATGTATCTAATGAGTACAATGTATCTAGTCAAGTGGGTATGGGTCAATACCATGGGTTATGGATATGATCCATGGGTTGTGATTTTACCCATCTAATAAACTATTACAACAAATGATTTATTACAACAATTTGTATTAAATGGCTATATGTAAATGCTTTAAAAAATAACATGTATTCTTATAATTGTACTTAAGATAACATTATATTTGTTTTCAACAAAACACAAAGAGATCGCAAAATATTAATAAACGTTTTCTGGTTTATTTGTATTAACACATTGATGAAGTTGGTTGTTCATGGATGGGTTGTTCAGGCTCTGGCTTGTAGGATGAGATGGGCACAGCTGCTTTGGCCTCTTCAGTCTCCCCCTCAGTGTGAAAGGAAGGTGCTTCAATGACATTCTCCCCCCCAAATATTGTTGGACCTTCAGTGAGAGAAAGAGTTGGCTCTAGCATTGAAGCTGAGTGGCGGACTGACCTTTAAATGCATGATATATTTCAGATGTCATGGACTTGATTTATGAGGTGTCTTTCCTGAGAGTAGAAAATATTGAGTGAATATCAGCCTGAGATCATTCAATGGCAGTCATTCGAGGCCCAAGATTCCAGGCCATAGAGGTTGTTAATTTGTCCCATGTTGCAAGATGCTGGGCTTGAACACTAGTGGTGGACTTGATCTCATCAATAGAAGAAATAAGACCTTTAAGATTAAAGTTGTTGACCAGGGAGATGAGCTCAGTGAGATTTGAGGAGTTCTTGATGTAAGTTTCTGAAGCCTCAAGAACTTTCTTGTTGAGAGCAGGGTCATCTTTGACAACTTCTTTCACAAAGGTCAAGGTCAGGTCTTGATCCTATTGATATAACTAAGAAACCTATTTAAATGCTTATCCGAGTGTCCAATGAGTTTGAGAAGAGTGTGTCGATCTGTTCGATGATCAAAATTTTCATTATAGTACTCTTCAATAGAGGCACGGAGGTCGACATAATTGACCACAACTTCAATATGTTGTTGCCATTTATCTTTGTGATCTCACTTGAAAATGGCATTTGATGCTTTGCGAAGATATTTGACTAGTTTCCTTTCTGTAAGAGAAAGGATGTTGTCATACTTCTTTAGAACCTCTGGACATGAGGAAGTAGCTGAGTCAGAGGAGTCACTACCATGAAAAGGAGAACCTTCAGGCCTTTTGGGTTGTGGTGGTGAAGACTGATGCTCTTGTTCAGCAGTTTGAGCATCAGTGTCCATGTCTTCTCCAGCTGCAAAGACCTCTTCTTATTCACTGTCTTGTTTAAGCTCATCTTCAGACATGAGGAAGGCTTGAACATTTGCAATATCATTAAGCATCAAGGGGTTTTATCCGGCTCCCCTTCATAAGAAGGCTTCCCTTTGTTTTGGTCAGGTTCTGATCCCTCTAATTCAACATAGTGGGTTGTCTCTGCCTGGTCCTTAGAGCCGGTACCTGAGAGATGATCAGTAATAGGAGGGTGGATAGGTTCCATATCAGCGGGTGGTTTGTATCCCTTATGTATATGTCCCTTAGTGACCCTTCAAGCACTAGTGGGAGTTTCTCAGTACTATCAAGAGAATTCTTGAATTTGGGTATTGGTTCCATATCAGCGGGGGGTATGTTTCCCTCTACGTCTTTGTCCCCAATTGACCCTTCAAGCACTAGTGGGTGTTTCCCAATACTATCACGAGGAGTCATGGAAGGCAATCATGTATCAGTGGGTAGTTTGTTTCCCCTGGAGTCTTTGGGATTAGTTTTTGTGCCCTTAGACAAAAGTCGTATTTTACGAATGTCCTCATCAGGCGGAGAAGTGGATCCCCTACCAGAGGGTCATGTGTTTCCCTCTTGATCTTGAGGATGAGTAGTTGGGCCGGAGACTGACTGGGTTTTATCCAGAACCATCTGTTGGCCTTGGGGTGGTGTTACCAGGGTCTCCTTGGGTGTCTCAGTGGGCTTGGGAGTTATCCTCTTTTGAGCTATGTTCCAAAAGCCTCAGGGCCCTGTGACTTGGGTAAGATAGGAGTCATAGTCTAAGACTTCGACCTCTTCTTTTTAGAAACGGGTGGAGCCACTGAATCCCTATGATTGTTTATAGCAGTCATATATGCCGTCAATTCAATATTTAGGACTTTGGATGGGTCTTTTATAAAATTTGAAGGACTCTGGATGCCGGGAAGATACCCAAATTGTGCATCCTGAGTGTAGTTTTAACCCAGTAACTCTTGAACATCACATGAGCTAAATCTAGGGTAAGAGACACACTTTACCCTAGTTTTGGTCAGTAGCTTGGTCATGAGATCACTGAAATAATCTCTCCAATGTCGACCTTAGTCCTTGTCATGAGACAATATGCTATCATCTCACGAATAGAATTGATACATTTAGTGGATGAGTAGTTCCACCGGGACACAATCACAAAAGTGAATAAGATCCTCCAAGCCACGAAATGAGTTCTTAGTGACGATGGGCTTTGTCCAAGTATCTTGGTTTTAAAATAATTTTGGTGAGTTCGGCTTTAATACCACAATGGTGGGTTAACAACATAATTTCCCGTTTTATAAGTCGGGCGGTGGATGAGCAATTGTAGTCATGGGGTCAGTGGTCTTTCCTCATTTATGACTAAAATATTGACGAGATATTCTCTGAGGGGGCGTTCCTCAATCTCATTAGTGGGTGGAGATGGGTCAAAGGCAACAACAGTGCTCCAAAACTCCCTAAGATAGTTTTGATAGCACTGAGGGACATTTTGTAAATGTTGATTTTAGAAAACAGTTATACAAAAATTCAATATTGGTTTATATGTTGGGACATTTTGTATGTAGTTAAAATTACCCACAACAATGTTGGTTTGAAAAATTACATTATCAACAGTCATGTTTGCCCATTGGGGTGAATACACAATTTCTTGATTTGTTGCCATTGATAAGTCTATTTGAGGAGAAATAGTTTGAAAGTTTTGGCAGATTATCAAGAATGATGGTTGGAAAAGATTTAAAACAAGTAAATATTATAAAGGTTGAATCTTTTACGAAATGTTGAAGACTACACACACTTGTAGTTTTGAGAGAAAATTGAGCGAGTTTGTTTACAATATTTATTTACGTGTTTTTATAGCTAGGTTTGAAGGGGTATTTATAGAGTGGTGGTGAGGGCTGGTTTTGCAAATACCACAACTTGAAAATGATAAAAGAAGTTTGATATTCTCCGAATTTAATGCTACCACTCTATTACTCGTCTTTTTCGCAATAGTCGAGTGAGCAGTTCATGCAACACTTGTAATTGTGCTTTTGTAGTGGTGACATCACCTCTTAAAATATCCTAAGGATATTGTTTGTGAGTGTATGCCTTAAATGCCAAGTGGGATTTTGGTAGAGAATGTGGGGCCCATGACATGGATGATAGTTAGAATAAGACATACATTCTTATATTAAATATGTTATATTTCCAACCTAAGAAATTTAGTAACAAAATACTTAAAGCATTTACTTTCATTAAATGTGTCCAATGTTAGTGTCATGGATCCCTAAATGAGTTCTTTCATTCGGTGAGACTTGTTTGGGAAGGATAACTCACCGAGATGTTGTGTTTAGGGACCATTATTTATTCAATGGTGGACTATTTACACAATGTTGAATATATTCAAGTAATGGCCTGATTATCTATATCCAACATACCCAATTCTGCTTCCAATCTTGTGAAAGTGGGTTTATCTAATGGTTTAGTGAAGATACCAACTAGTTGATACTCAGTGGGATGGAGTGTGGCTCAATGTCACCTTTCATGATGTAGTCTCTAATGAAATGATATCTGATATCAATGTGTTTGGTTCTTTAATGAAGTACAGCGTTGTTGAAGATGGCAATTGCACTTGTGTTATCACAAAAGATGGGTACCATCATAGTGGATTTCATAGTCATTGAGTTGACTTTTCATCCAAAGTACATTTGCACAACACCTAGCAGCAGCTACATATTCAACTTCAGCTTAGGATATAGCCACTGATTGTTGCTTTTTGGTACTCCAACACACTAGTTTACCCCCAAGAAATTGACAGGAGCCTGATGTGCTTTTTCTGTCTATGTTGCAGCTTGCATAGTCTAAGTCTGAATATCCTTTGAGGTCAAATCCTGAACCCTTGGGATAGTAGAGCCCAAGGTTTAAGGTACCTGAGAATCCTTTTGGTTGTGATGAAGTGTGACTCTCTTGAATCAGACTAATATCTTGAACACAGGAAGACTGCAAATAGAATATCTGGTCTTGACGCAGTAAGATACATCAGTGATCTTATTACTCCCCTAAATAATGTTTGATTCACTGGTTTCCCTACAAGATCAGGGCATAGGTTGTTTAGAGGAACCATGGGTTTTTTGAAACACGATCGAGAGCTCATATTTTTTCAGGAGGTTTCTTGTATACTTCTCTTGACTAATGGTTATTCCTTTGTCACTTTGTTTAATTTGAAGTCCAATAATGTATTTGAGTTCTCCCATCATACTCATCAAATTCCTTTGTCATCAGTTTTTTAAAATTTTTACAAAGTTTGTAATTTGTTGAGCCAAATATGATGTCAAAAACATACACTTGGACTAGTATCACATCTCCTTAGTTCTATAGACACACTGTATGTTGTCAATCTTTCCTCTAACAAATTTATTTTGAATAAGGAAGGCTTATAAAGTTTCATACCATGCTCTTGGAGATTGTTTCAGGCCATATAGGGCTTTGTCAAGCTTGCAAGCATAGTCAAGAAACTCAATGCTTTCAAATCCAGGAGGTTGTTGAGCATTAGAGGTGGCAATTTGTGCCCAAGATAAAAAAATGAGCTAATTTGCGCTAATTTTTAAAAGATTTTGTAGGATCTTATATTTATTGTGTTGATGATTCGGGTGGTCTTGGATGATCAAAATACATGTTTGCCATAGTTAGAGAGTTAGTAGAGAGAGGGTGTTCTTGCTAGAGGTTTACACAAAGTATGGAATATTAGATTGAGTGAGAAGCACCACCCTTCCATGGATGGAAGGGGTATTTATACTACAAATACACGACCTCCTATCGGCTGTGGATCGGGGATACGGTGGGTAAAGACCGTCCTTCCTCCACGGTGTTGCACTAAACTATTTAACGCCATCGACAAACTAATTAACTACTACATAACGTAAATAAAGATATGTCTCTGAGCTAACTTATGCTAGATAATATTAGGGGTGACCGACTCTTCACTATGGAATTTTCTAATTCCTAACAATCTCCCCTAAGGGAGGTCACCCCATATTTTACATTTTGAATCCTAGCATTCTATTCTTGACTTTGTTCTTGAGCTCGTGAGACTTCAATTCTTCAATTCGCTATCTTTGTGCTTTTGTAGTGTAACTTCAAAGTCCGAGTGCTTTGTACTTTCA
>CM040242.1:118761546-118789708 GCA_022545495.1 Chrysanthemum lavandulifolium
GTCTTCCATTTCTAGAACACGCTTGTTTTACTTCTTGCCTAAGTAAACCAAGTGTAAAGTTTGAAACTTTATCGACTTCTTGGAACCCTTTAGTCGATCGCTTGAAAACCTTCGAGATCGACTACTCTTGGAACCCTTGTGATCGACTTCTTCTTGGAATAACTCACGTGATCGATGCTTTGGAAACCCTTCGCTTGATCGACTTACGCTTGAATAACCTGCTGTGATCGATCGCTTTGAAACCCTTCGGTTGATCGACTAAGCTTGAAATAACTCTTTGTGATCGATCGCTTTGAAACCCTTCGCTGATCGACTAAGCTTGAACTCGCTCTCGATACCAATTCAAGTCCCAAGTCCAATCGAAGTTCATAAACAAACACAATAACCGGATAACAAGATACTAGAATATGCTCACTAGTATTAATCGAAAATATAGGCTCAAACAATCGATAGGTTTTTCATATATCCAACCACAAGCTTCGGTCGGTATATATAGGTATTAGAATTTGCTTTCTAATCCTACTACAACTCTAATTAAAACAAAATAGTCCTTAACAAATAAGAAGTCCTAATTAGACTAGAATTGTAAATGTCCACATGCTTGGAAACTGCTTTGATCGTCCATAGGCTCGGTCGACTTTATCCCAACAGTCTATTGGTAATATAAGGTTGGTGGGTTTTGTGTCTCAATTTTTGTTTTACCAAGACTTGGTTTATATGTGTATCTGTTACTTCACCGTGGTTCTAGGATTTATGTGATACGTGTAGTTATACATGCGTGTAGTGTGTACTTTGTTGTTTTTGATGCGCTTAGTGTTGTGCACATCGCTTCTTTAAGTAGGGTCCACGGCGCTCCTTTGTTACTGTGTGATGTTTGTTTCTTCATTACGATTACATATCTTCGTTTTTCTTTTTTTTTTCTTGCGGTTGTATTATAACCGATTGTGTATGCTTATATCGGACTCTTAATGATTTTATAAGCGCGGATACAGGAATACGCTAATGCAACCGGCCCCACCGTGAACCGTGCGCGATGTCGGAATCGTTATAGGTAAAAGTCGCTATAGAATGTATGGTTTATCTTTAGTAAGTGAAATACTAAACAACAGTTGGTTTATCTTTGTAAGTAAAACACTACAGATGGTTTTTGTTTTAAGTAAAATAGTTATAAAATACTACACATCCTTTTACAACCCCGATGTGTACGAGGGTCGACTCTTATACGCCTTTTAACGTGTCATTCATAGTTTTCGCTTATGTATTTAACTGTTTTTGGCTTCATATGTGTCACTTCGATAACAAAAGTTTCACCGTTATTTTGCAGATGGAGTAGGCGCTCGATAGTAATCATTGCTCACGAGTCCGAGGTCGCACCCGACAAGCACTAATGAATGTAAGTTGATATCTATCGTGGCACCACATATGCTGGGTTTGCTTTCGATACAAATTTACCTTTTCGCTAT
This sequence comes from Chrysanthemum lavandulifolium, assembly GCA_022545495.1. NCBI lineage: Eukaryota > Viridiplantae > Streptophyta > Magnoliopsida > Asterales > Asteraceae > Chrysanthemum > Chrysanthemum lavandulifolium. The sequence continues at coordinate 118,763,010 of CM040242.1, forward strand.
TCTAACAGTGAAGGTCGTGTTCCTGCTACCACTTCTTTTTGCCTTAGCACGCACCTTAGCCACCTACATATGTTTATCAATGTACGCTTTGGTAATTTTCTAATGCATAGTTTTGCTTGATATCTTTGTTGAGTGGGTGCTTGAATTGTAATGTGTACATGATATTGTGACAATTGAAATGCCCGCTATATCCGCCATGGTAATCGTGATGGGTACATACGTAGATGCATCTGTAAGCAATGACCAGATTTACAATATGTTCAAGTTTGTTAACATGCGTGCTTTTTACACCTCTTTCATTTGAAAGGAACAACTTTAGTATGTGGTATTTTGTGAATATTTCGATGGGCTTTGTTTTCGGTTCATGTTTTGTTATATAGATGTAGAGAAAACAGAATAGAGTCTTCACGTGTTTCGGTTCATGCTTTTACACCTCTTTCATTTGAAAGGGAACAAGCTCCCGATGGAAGAAAATGAACGATCGCAGAAGCAAGTGTCACATTTGGTGTATGAAAATGGTTACTCAGCCAGTAGTAATAATGTGAGCATTATTAGTTCGAACAATTTGAGTATTATCTAATTTTTGTTTAGTGAAGTTGATCGAACATCAATTTGTTTAGCTCGTCCGGATTCCATTGGAATCAATTTGTATAAGAACCGATAAGTTTCATAAATATATCAAAACCCATATACAACATCAAAAATAACTTATGAGTCATGCATCTTGACGTTATGACTTTTATGTTGATTGCAATGGAACAGTTTATTACGAAACAAATGGTCGAGATACAAAGATAATTATATGGTCATTCCATAATGACAGGTCATGAATATCGAGCCAATGGTTAAGTTGTCCCAACATTCAACTCGACGACCTTCCGAAAGAGGTAAATCATATTATCCCGCAATTTAACGACCAACTATATCGATAAATATAAAATGTCTTACCAACAACGCTAGCATCGTAGCAATCCTTGTTGGAATAATGTTCTATGATGTTTCATGCTAGTCCTAACGCCCGCTTCACCTGTATCTTCCATAAGCAGCCCACCAGGCTTCCCACCCCAGCCCACTCATAGCACTTACTTTGGACAACCTTCTTTCGATATTGCTCTACCACCGGCCCAACTAACTGGCCAGTTCAGCCCACTTAGTCTATATCAATGGCCCAATATGCTTTTGGTACTTATGTTGGACAGTCCGATCCCACTGCTGTCCCAGGACAAGAGACGATATTGTCGTACGCTTTTAGTGCTATGACCATTCAGGATCCTTCTATTGGTGCGTGAAATATGGATACAGGTATCACCTTAATGATTACGTTCATAGTCTTAGTGATGTTTTTAATATGTGTATATATACATCTATCTCGGTTGGTGACAGTCATTCTATATCCATTACCAACATTGAAAATACTATTTGCCTACTCCTCATAGACCTATCCACCTTAATAGTGTTCTTATCACTCCTAACATTGTCAAAAAAATGATCTATGTCTGTCAGTTTGTTCATGATAATAATTGTACCATTAAATTTGACGGTTTTTGTTTTTCTATTAAGTATTTCATGACCTGCCGGGTGCTTCTTCGATGTGATAGAATGGGTGATCCTTACCCGATCATGAATCCTTCTACCATTCCTCATGCGTTTCTTACCAGTCAGCATACGGGCACCAACGACTTGGACAACCAGTAAGTGAAGTGTTACGTCATCTTCTTTCTCGTAAATTCATTTCGCGTAATCAAGAGAAATCTCCCGTACTTTTTCATGCTTTTCAGCTTGGCAAGCACGTTAGGTTTCCGAGTTCAAATACTTTGGTTAAGTCTTGTTTTGACATTGTTCACTCGGATTTGTGTACTTCCCATTCCGAGTCTTTTGGGTTTTATATAGTATGTTTTATTCTTGGATCATTATTCGCATTGTGTTCGGGTTTATCTGTTGGTTAATAAATCGATATCTTGTCTAAATTTTTGTTGTTTCAGAACTTTGTTAATACTCCATTTAAGTGTAAAATCAAGTCGTTTCAATGTGATCATGGTGGTGAATTTGAAATATAAAAATGAATCCTTCTACCATTCCTTAAATGATCTTAAATCATATCTATTAATCTTGACAAGCTTTATACTTTATAAAAATGAAATTTACTTTTGTCGTTAACAAAACTTATGTAAAGATCATGAAATATAAATAACGCTTTAATGACGATATTTGTATTAACATAACTTGTTCATTTTTGTTGTTCTGTGTAGCTTTCTTTTTTGGTTAAAGCACAATCCTATCAAATTTCGACTTTTATGTGGAGGTCGGGTTGTGTGAACAGCAAGGGGGAGATGGTAGTGGATGTTGGAGGGTAAATGGGAAACAAGAGGATGGATTAGAAGGTGCTATGTAGGTTGAAGACTTAAGGATGTGTGAAAGATAAGGGGTTGTTTGGGGATGACTTTGGTATGGGTGATTTGGAATATTATAATGACATGGCACAAATTTAAAAGAAAAGATAAAATAAAGCAAAATCTTTTGAAGTCCTTTTGTGGCAAGTTTTAACCCAACGTCCAAAATGGTACGTATGAATTGATCATTCAGTTCACTTTGAAAATCGCCACGTGTCCAAATGAAAGTACACTTTTGTACTTTTATTATTATTTGTACTTTTGTACTTTCATTTGGACACGTGGCGAATTTTGGGTGAGTCATGAAATCATCATCTTGGCTTAATTTTTGGTTAAGTGGAGGCTGAAATATTGTTGCAGATAACCATTTTGAACATTGAGTTAAAAATGACCACTAAAAAACTTCAAAAAAGATTTTGACTTATTTTTGTATTTTTCTCATTTAAAAAAAGTAAAATAAAAGGTAACGGTAGGGCTACTTGTTTGGGAAGTCACCCGATGCCCATAATAGACGAATTCAAATAATTTAGACATCTAATAGAGAAAAAATATATCTACAAAAAAGCAAAAAATGGCAATTGAGATACATTTTAATATCTTTTGCCCTTTTAAATTTAGTAGAGTTCATGCATACAATTATAGGTCGAATCATAAGATATATGTGAAGAATGATCTTTATCGTTTGTATTTAAAAAGATTAAAGATCATTTACATACAAAACTTTTCTTACATACCAACATCTATCCTTATTTGATCTAATTGATGAAATTAATTTCAACAATTTAAAAACCCACTTTCATCATTTTTTCTCTCAAATATTAATATTTTAAATCATTAATCGTTAAGCAAAAAATATATCATTCGACGAACATTTAATTATCTTTCAGATAAAGACGTTGATATATTTCGATAATAAAAATCGTATTTTCACTTTTTTAACATTTTTTGTTTTTTCATCGAAATTGCATGAAAAAATCATATGTGATTAAATATTAATTTGAATATTTTAATAATATCACATGTGATATTACATATTATATATGATTTTAACACTAATATCACAACTAATATCACATGTGATATTATATATCATATCTGATTTTAACACTAATATCACAACTAATATCACATGTGATATTATTAGAATATTCAAATTAGTGTTTATTCAAATATGATTTCTCATGCAAGTTTCATCAACGAAGAAAAATTGAAAAAAAATGAAAACACGTGAAAAAAACGATTTTTTTTTTCCGAAAGATATCAAAGTCATTGCTTATGAAAGATAATTAAACGCCGTCGCGATCACAGAATTATTTTCGCTAACGATTAACTGCTTAAGAGATATTTAAATTATAAAAATACGTAAAATATTAAAACGCTTAATATATGCCCATCGATTTCTTTTAAATAAAAGTGAGACGAGTCCATGACACAAACTCTTGAATCAGAACTCAAAATCCGGACTGGCTTACCCGTTGTCGGATCCCTTAGATTACACTTACATATCCTTTTTTCAAGGGATCCGCCTGTTGCTGAAGCCAATGCTCTGGTAAAACTTTAATAAAGATTAGTTATCTGACCAAGACACTAAACACCTCATTTATTCATTTATTTATGTTTTGTTTTCCGGTAAGAATGGCTGAGAAGTTTGTCTCTTTATCAGTGTTGAGCTTTTCAATGCGACAAAAATTTAGTATTTGAAATAACTCTCATTTAAAAAACCATAATATTTTCAACCTTAGCTCATACGCTAGTTTTTGGCTTTTGCGAAGTCCCAGTAGTGGTGGATGCAAGAATTTGTCATTGAGTATGCACTCGTTAATAATGTTTGAGAAATGTATGCACTTAGATATTAAAATCTCAAAAATGTAAAGAATTCTTCTTTACGCTAGTGATGGCGCTTTGAGGGTATACCCTTCGGGAGCATCATAAATACTTTGGAGCTTGGTTGACAACATCACTTTGAACTCTTTGGGAATAGGGTAGTCAGTGAGGAAGGTGTTTAGTTCTTCCCTAGATAAGGTGCATGTTTGCTGCCTAATGAGGGCAGTAGGCAAATAAGCTATGTAAATAGAGATCGGAGACGGAAAATGTTACTTTTTGATCGGAAGGATGAACGAGAGCACAATGATGCGTGTAAATTTTGGGTGGAGAGTGAAAAGTGATTTGTATAAAATATTTATATACCTCTTCCCCCTTTTATCTCAGCCATCCAAGTGTCCATCAAATTTACACGCATACCCTATGCCTTAAATATTTCCGTGTCCACTCCTCAAAAGTATCAATTTTCCAATTTGAAATGAGGTCTATAGACATATTTTTTATTTGTTTATTTAAAAACCCTATAGGGAGATTTGAATAGCTTTATAACCGCTAGTTTCAGCAATTGTTAGTTTGCATTTTTCAATTTTGCTTGGCTCAGCCTAATGAAGACCCCTGCAGAAAACACAACATATAGCGATTGTGACTATCCGTGAGCCGAAATACGAAAAATGCCTATGAACAAGGACTATATGTAATTTACTCACAGCCAACTTTATAGAATTTGCAAATACTTCAGAAGTAAAAGAAGATAGTAAAACTCATTATAAGCAAAATTCGTTTACTTGCTTTTTCCACTTAGTTACCGGATGTACCAGATAAAGGGAATATGTCATAGGCCTCTTAGCTCCACAAAATGTGCATAAAACAAGAAAAAATAATACAAAAATGGTGAAACCAACAACAATATGACAAACCATAAGGCTGCTGCCATTTTCTGTTGATACCTATTGTTTATGTTAAAATGGTGTTTGTGCTTCTAAGTTCTAAACCTGCTACCAGATCCACTTACATTAACCAGAGAATTTTGAGTATTCATTTATACGTATGAGTCAATAATCGGCTGCAACTTTTCTTACTAGACTATGCTGGAGAACCTTTTTGTGGGTGAACCTGAAACAATGTTACATTTGCATTAGTCCTTATGAATTAGTCCGTTTGTGGTAGATTTCATTTCAAACGGGTCAAACTGGAACAAAAAAAAATCTAAAAGGAAATGGACCGAAGGCGCCAAGTCAATTCTTAACGATCTAACCTCTCAAATCGCTTTTATTATCAGCACGTTAAGTATACCTTTACAACAGCCCAAATAAATCGCAGATATGCATCATGCCCATACTGAAAATCGTTGTTTTGGCCCATCACCCAACAGCCCAACCTGCCCATCTTGCCACCTGCTTATTTTGATTGTATTTATAGTATGCGTAGAGTTGGAAATTTAAAGGGTCAATTTGGGTTATCTTTTTCTATGATTGGTCATGCTAGCAGATTAAAGTGTTTAGGTGAACTGAAACCATGAGATGGGTTGAAATGAAAGTCTTTTATTCAGAAGACTAGATTGTAACTGAAATGAACCAAGTTTATAGTTTTCCACATATCTGAGGCACTAATAATATATACAGTTTTAAGTATTTCTGACAAAAAGTGTTTCCAATCAACCTGCCCAACCCATCTTGACCCCTACCTAAATGGCCTGTTTTGACCCATGACCCACCCATTTCGCACCTTTAGTTCTTAATGCACCTACTGTCTGTGTATGTTTTGGTATAATAAGGAAGAGAGAGTTACTAACATTTAAAAGCCTATCGTTGAAGCTAGATCTTAGCTTCAACTCGCCTCTGCGGGTCATAATTTCTTCTGCGGCAGTGACACGAAACCTATCATTAAAGCTCGATGCTAGCTTCAACTCGCCTCTTCGGGTTGCCATTTGATCAGGTATCTCACTACCAGCATGATATTGCCTATCATTGAAGCTCGATCTTAGCTTTAACTCCCCTCTACGCGTTGTCATTTCATCGAGTATCTCAGCAGAATCAATTTCAAAGTCATTCACCATACTTTCTTGATCAGCTCCTTCCTTCTGTTGATAAGTGAACATTAATACTTTGAATAACAAATTTAACCAAGTACTGATTAACTGAGATCATTCAGAGGTGGGGTTTTGCTCATATTTATTGATAATTAAAGAAATGTAATGCTTGATGTCAATGAAGAAATAAGTCGTAAAATTTGAAAGGAAAATGAAAATATTAGGAAGCCATAAAGTAGAAATGTTTGTAATGTCCATACACAAAAAACTGTAAATGAACAATGTTGCCCGAAAAAACACTAAACAGGTTGACATGTCATACTGGAACAAGGTCAAACCCGCCCACACCCCTATGTTCAGTTTGGTATGTTCACTTGTCTTTAATATTATACAAAATTGGTAAAATAGATGAACTGACATACCCGCAAGACTCATGCTTTGAACTGGACGCCCAATGTATTCTTCATATTCAGATGCATCTAATTCCTGGAGATGCTCAGGGGAAACAATTTTGGAAGTAATTGCTCTCGTATGGGTATCAGCAAGAAGAATGGCAGAGGAAACAAAATCCCACCCGTGGGTATCCATGTGATTCCATAACAAATCAAGAAATACACAACTTGGAACACCGTGAACATTGTAATATACTTGAAAGGCACTGATTCCACATACGAAGCATGATCTGATTCCAACACTCTGTCCCAAATACAAACAAACCAAAATAATCATCACCTTATACGGCCAACCCACATATGTATGCAACATATCCTAAGATTTCAAATTCATTTGCTAGACCATCTCCAATAATAGGAAAGGTCTATGCTGGCATGGAAATCAATTGACTGATCATAAATAAATAACTATAGCGAAGGTTTATGTGTAACAAAAACTTTGTATGTATTTTACTATAGAAGATGCTCTTACTTGAAACGCCTACCAGCCGGGATGAAAAAGAGCAACAATCTCTCCCAGAACTGATTGCCAGGAAGACTATCAATAGACATATAGGCAAAGTATCCCCACAGAACTGAGGTTGGTATCATTCTGATAGCTGGAATAGCAAAAACTGCAAAGCCCACAAGAGTTGATTGCAGCAGATTGGTGAGTCGTTGTTCATTGACTCGAACAGGCAAGTAAGCCTCTATATGTTTCTCGGGATCAAACTTTCCCTTTGTTTCTCCTCCATCATTATTCATTACAGCATCCTTTAAGTTCTGCAACTCCATATCATCAACACCCTGCACAGAAAAAACAAATTTCTTAACCAAAAGAATATTCATAACATATACTTTAAATCTTATGAAAACTATAAACTTTTTAGGCAACATATAATTTAATGGCATTGTTTGCCATTCAAATGTCCTATAAATGAAAATTTGGCCCCTGCACTTCAAGATGATGTAAATCTCAATGGTTGATGATTTAAACCCAGTCGACAATTTGTAAATAAGGTTAGAGGTTGCTCTTGGCAATGTGCTCATTGCTCATAAGGATGCTAGAATGAGTTAATACAACTTCATGGTAAAGAGGAGTGGTATTTTAATATAGCGGATTCTAAGAGAGTGAGAGTAAAGATTTGTGAGTTAATACAACATCCGATTGAGGTTCCATTTCGACGAAAACATCATGCATTCTACTAAAGATTTGTGAGTTGCTTGCATCTAGCTTTATGCCTTCCTTGGCACATTTAACCATCTTCTTCGCATCATCTGTCATAACAAATTAAGTATAAGAACCAACTCCCATTAAAATATATCAACATATTGACAGCACAAGATCGCATTTCTAACCTGTCTCTTGAGAACTGCAAGACTCCTTGTGTGCATAGGTGATTGTGGAGAACCCCATTTGAAGGCGGACGCCAATTAAACCACACATTAAAGTCTTAAGCAAAAAGTGGTAGGATATGATATTAGTAACAAAAAAAAAAAAAAAAAAAAAAGACTACTAAAATTAATGGAGAGAGAACATGTGTTTCAAGCAGCATACCATGATCCCAAGCAACAAGACATCATAATGATAAGCAGACGGGTTTTTGAGATTAAATTCCTTCTGTTGCGCCATTTGTGCGGCTACGCTATGATCGAAAAAGTACAAGGCGGCTATCATCATGGCTGGTATTATAGCACTAAACACGTGTAGTGCTGGAACCTTTACCATATCCTGCAGTCATATAATACTTCCAACTTTGATCACAATTCAATTCAAAACATTTTCAACTATGGTGTATTCAAAAGCCAGAAGACCAAAGGGCCTTTGCCCTTGCGGTATGTGAGTGACCATCAACTAAGACATCATGGATTAAAGTATGAATTGAAACATAATGTGGTAATAGCATAATAGGCGTAAATATTTGACTAATAGCAGAAGCGAGGTACAAAATGTAAAATGTACCTTGATTACAGTCCAATGGGATAATATGGATCCAGCTTCCCAAGGAAGAGGACAGAAAATCCTCCTTGGGACTTGATTAGGAAGTTGAGAAGGCTTAGAATAAGATAATGCAGTCCACACTACAGACCATCAGAGGAACCCCATAGTCTGCTATAAAACTTCTAAGCCACCCTATACCACCATCAAAACTATTTCAGATCCTGAACAGAAAGAATTGCGTTCCATAATTAAGATATATTCAATACTATAGTTTTACCTGTACCATAACGCCAAGACCTAGCGCCTCTACTCTTCATGGATGTAATAAGGACACCAAACGAAAAGATAACCGCGAGTAAACCATTCGTGTAAAGCCATTGAAACTTGTACTCCTCTGCTGTATCGCTTTCTCCCTTTGGAACACTAAATTCACTTATTACCCCCTAGAATAAAACCAAGTTAAAAGGAAAGAAATCCCATAACAAATTTGAAAATGCATATGTATGTACATACCCTAACAGCTTCTTGCATAAAAAGCACAGAAATGAGCATGCCAAAAAGCTCCCCAGCAACCCTTGTAAATCTTGTGATGAGTGTGCAAGCATTTAGTATAGCTAGAACACACAGCATGACAGCAGTCCACAGACAGATCCTAGTTACATTAATAAACGAGGATAGTGAATATGGGGTTGTCTCACATCTAAGCTTACATGCGAAACCATAAAAAATTACGTCGTTTTAACAAGAAAAACATCAAATCTACTCCATTTGTATCATATCTTTTACTATATGAGTGTTTTCACTAGATTTCATCACAACATCAGTTATGTTGGGTTCATGTTGATGCATGCATAATCTACATCACATTTTTAGGTGTTTTCATTAACTAAAAAATTAGTTATAAATTCAACAATGGTTTGATTTAATTCACAATGAAATGCATTCCACTATGCATATATTTGTTCCACTACTAAAATTTTAAAAATAATAATCAAAATAACGTATCTTTTAGTGATTTTGATGGTTTCAATGTTAAACTTAGATGTGAGACAGCCCATATTCACTTTTCCTTTTCCCTTAATAAAAATATATGTAACTCGTGAAATCGGTCAATGATTATTAACTTATATTATGGGGCGATAGATTTCCATACCATCCAGCCCATGCTAGAAAGAGTTCCTTCCCCAACTCTGGTCTTCCTTTAGCAAAAGTATACAAGTAATTATACATTATTACAGTAGGTTCAGCAACTCCTAATATTAATAGTGGCTGTCCACCAAATATCGCGTGTATAATTCCACATATAGCTGTCGAAGTCAAGGTTTCCACTGAACTTAAAGTTCCATCTGCCCTCAAACAAAGAAATCAAATCTCCCATGATTAATTTTCAAAACATTATAGCATTTGAACGAATAAACTCGGATTGCTTAACTACCTGTATCTCTGTTGAGCTGCTCACCAAATGCAATGACAGGAAGTGCAGAAGCAAAAAGATATATGCCGTTGGAGCCAATATGCTTTCGAAAACAAAAAAACATTAGTACTAGTACTAATGTCACTCATATATGCATTGTATACTAGCTGTAATCTAAATACCTTGCTCCTGAACATAGCGCTCTGACCCAATCTTGCTTGTAACACTTGAGTCTTGCATGAAAATCATTGCTAATCCCACTGAAGGGTTTCTTGTCATGATCCATTGTAATGTTTCAGTTTTTCTTCACTGAAACTGAAATAAAGTATAACTTGTAGGAAGGATGCAAGACAGAAAATTATAGTAAAGCAATAAGGACAGTATAATAATGGTTTGCACATTGAAAATATTGTTAGATTACAGGGTGTCGCCATGCAAAAGGACAATAAAGGAGGGGCACACCACACCAAACAAAATCATATCCGTGTTTCATGGTAAATCTAGATAATGACACAAGTAATTATTCAAACTTTTGACTATAAAACTAAATGGCCTGAGTTAAAAGGTTCAAAATCGCTCAGTGTATATTTTGGGTAGTCAAGGAAGAGTCAGAAATAGTTACGAGATTAACCCCGCAAACATCTGAGTCAATTAAAAAGGCTTCTCTCAGAAAAAATCTCATACGCTTACATGTTACTATAAAATATCAATGTACTTTCACCAATATATATGAGCTTAAAAGTGTAAGTATTACGTTTTATTATTATACGTCATCTACATTTAAAATGTGTTTGAATATTGTGTTGTTTGCTGAATTAGTACGTTGATATAGATTAAGGGATATGTTATCAAAATATCTTTGACATGTCAAAGTAAGTATCAAAAGCTACATAAACAAACCATTTAAAGTTTACGTGTCTAATTAGTACATTGAGGGGTGAAAGTAGAATTAATTGCTATTACCTAAAAGGTCAAATTTAAATACCAAGTATCATGATGATAACAACATAGTTCATGTGTCTGTTTCGAATAATGAAAGAATGTACTATTTTAAAAGCATAATAATGCAATGCACATGCAAACACTGTTGTCTGTCCATACAAACAAACAAGAACAAGTACAACAAGAAGAAAAAAAACATCGGGTATGTTATATTTGTGAAACATTCGAGGGTGGTGGACAAAGGAGATATGATTCTTTTGTTAAAAAAAATTAATAGGAGATTGCGGTTAGTGTCCGCCAAGATCAAAATGAATTAACTTTCAATCATCAAGTAAATCAGTAACTTTTTTTAACACACAAAAAGATAAAGACTTTGGCTGTTGAACTTGATTGGCAACGACCTAAATCAATATTCAATAATAACCTACGACACATTAGACAACTTTACCGAAGTGAAAATAAAAAATATACTAGTTTAAACTAAGAAAAGCGTAAATGGGGTCCACAAAAGCAAATTTCACGGCATGAAACCAATAATTAACATGCAACGGGACGATGGTGAAACAACCACAATCTGATCCTAGATGAAACATCAAATATTTCTAAAAAGGAAACATATAGACGAGGTGAATACCATCTATATGTATAATGAAAGTGTAGCACGATCATTAGAAATCAATTTACAATGCAGCAATATGATCCACTTCCTCTGCTGCCTGTTGTTGGATTATTATGTGAAAGGGGTTCACTTGGTGTCCACTACATCTTCATAGGCTGCCTCGTGTACACCAAGAGCAGCTCGACCAGATGGGTCAAGATTTTTGGACCAAGATGCATCCCACTCCACTGCTTTAGCAGTACTGCATGCCACACTTGGACCACCTGGAACAGTCAACCTTGCTGCGTTCTGCTTGCAATGCCAGACATAAAAGTATACATTATGAGAAGATAATCTTCTGATGAATAACAGTTGGGTCATTAAAACACACTACCACTCTGTCCCAAATGGTCTAAGAGGAGGCGATTTAGAACTATTTAATTAGGATTGGTTCGATTTGAATGGTGTTTATCTTAGATTTGAACAGCAACAGCAACAATACCCTACCCGCAAGAGCAGGGTATGGGGAGGTAGGATATAGATTAGATTTGGCCAAATGAGTGAAATTAAAACTTCAACTGAAAGTTGAATGGGTCAAATGCGTTTTAGAAATTTAAAACGCTCAACATCTATCTTTAGTGCATTCAGACTCCTAAATCGCTATTATTAAAGATTAAGATTACCATTGTAAACATTTACTCTATTAATCAATTATAATAGTTTTTTAGAAAAAGACACAAGGTGTTTGCATGCCACCCAACCCATATTGGCCCATTTCAGCCCAACCCATATTGGCCCACTATCCAACACACCCGACCATCCCATCTTGCCACCTCCCATGTCTGGGCATCACCTATATGATAAGATTAAGTTCTAACATAACATAACATATAAGAAGCCAAGAAAATTCAAAAACCGACCTTCGGAAGAACTTTTCAAAGATTGTACGATAGTAGTATGCTTCTTTTGTTGTAGGCGTGTTTTCAGGATAAACAAAGTTCGCATTTGTTAGCATTGAATCAGTAACCTGCAACAATAAGTGTCTTAGTATAAACCAAGGTTCAACTTTTATCAGAAGATACGAAAGTAGCCGGAAGTTGACTGTTAAAAATGAGACCTGTTTGTTTGCATGATCCTTCAAACCATCGATCCAGCTGTATCCAACTCCATCACTGAATTGTTCTTTTTGCCTGTACAATATGTGCTGCGGAAAATAATAAACCGCTCTTATTTTTCATCAAACATTCACAAGTGAAGATTCGCAAGCTTTGTGTTCTAGTTTTATGATTACTAAAAAAACTATATACAAATTAACAATAGGTAAATGTTTTCAATAAAGCAATTTCATAGGTCGGATGGGGACCATGGGATTTTAAAAGAACTCAAAAAATTTGAGAACACGAGAACTAAAAAATATTGGATTGTTCAGCTTTGAAAAGTCATGTGATTTATTTTCAATTTATCAATCAGACAATCACATGTGAATTTTAATAAATATATAGAAAAATCGATAGCATATGTGTAAAAGTAGGTACATGAAGTGTTCTAGAGTTATTTAGCTTTCTCAAACGAAACATATCCTTTCCTAGGTTGTACCCAATATAAATGCACTTTTGACCGTTTCCCTTTAATAAGAAACTTCTTATTTTACCCATGTAATCCCATTTGAAATCAAACATAACCCGAATTGAAGTAAATGCGATAAAATTGTCACCTCTCCACGTTATAACACAAATTGAAGTTAATAAGCGAAGCAACATACCTCTGGCAGATAAGGTTTCTCCTTATCATCAAATGCATTGCGCAAGACCCACTTCTCAATCCTCCCCGGTTGAATCTATAATAAGGTAGAAAAGATTAACTTTCAAAGCATAAATCACTAATTATTTAACATCCTGATTTTAAGATAACCCTCAACAGTTGTATATTGATAATCTTACAGGAGAATAATAAGTGAAAGATCCAATTTACTAAAACAATAATAATCTGAGATTCTTTCACATCAAAAAATATTTTTAGCTACTTTGTGCATGGCAAGCCAAAAACGTGACATGATGTCTATGCTAAACTTGAAATAAATGGAGATGTATATGATTTTTAAATTGATCAGACTATTTTCCAACTTTCTTATAATCACTTTTGGCATAAAATCGTTTAGATAAACAGTTATCAAATTCTTTTTCTATTTTAGAGTATACATCGTCTCCAATTTTATATGAAAAAAAAATGAGCAAACTAAAGTCACTTTACCATCTTCTCTTTTGGGTCAATGCTCATTGCAACATTAATAAACTCCTTGTCTAGAAAAGGCACGAGCTTCAAGGCCCCATGCTGAAGTAGACTTATTTGCCCTTAAGCAATCGTACAAATGAAGAGCCTTGATCTACATGAAGAAAACAGGCACAACAAACAATAATATGTTAGGAAATGTAGTGTGAACATCTATTATAAAGGTAAGATGATGATTTACAAGAACCTTTCGACATGTTTCCTCATGGAACTCCTCCTTATTGGGTGCCTTGTGAAAATACAAATATCCACCAAATATTTCATCTGAGCCTTCCCCTGAAAGAACCATTTTTACTCCTAAAGACTTGATTTTCCTTGACATGAGAAACATTGGTGTGCTAGCTCTAATAGTAGTCACGTCATAGGTTTCAATATGGTAAATCACCTCTTCAAGTGCATCAATTCCTTCCTGATATTAGTTTTAACAGGTTGAGCATCTAAAGCTACACACACTAATGCAAGTATCTAGTGTTAAGTTGTTGAAAGATAACCTGAACAGTGAAGTAGAACTCATGGTGTCTAGTGCCAAGAGACTTAGCTACCTCTTTGGCAGCAATCAGATCAGGCGACCCCTGGGAAAAGAAATTAAAGAATGATTTCAGGAACAGATAATAAATACCCTTAAAAGTTCAATATAAATCTATTGTTCACTTCATTCCGGTATCATAAATTAATAATCAATCACAGAAGGCCAAGGACATAAAATCCAATATCGTAGATAACCCAATGATTAGAGTCTATGGTAAGGTACCAGCGATCGTGCAGGAAAGATATAATTAAATATTTAGGAGAGCAATGTTTTCAATTGCACACAGTTTGTGGTAATATATTTTTGAAGAGCAATGTTTTCAGTTGTTCAAAATAAAATAGATAGGAAGACAATGACGAATATACAAAGGAAGAGAATAAATTATGATTTCCATTTAACTTTTAAGGCAGATACATATTTTGGAAGATGTACAAATTAGTTAACTTTTATAAGCTTTATACTTTAGAGTAAATGAATTTACACTAAAACCATGGTCCAGCATTTATTTAGGTGAACACTAAACATGCTGACATAATATAAAAATGGACTCCCATACAGTAAGCTTGAGCTAGAGTCCACTTACAATGTTGAAAATTCAAATTTAGTAAGTTCTTTAAACTAATGATTAACAGATTCTTTCGGAATTTTTTGGCTCCAAAACTTATATCAAGACAAATACTGTAAAGAATGATTGTGTATCAAGAAAATAGCTGAATAACAACAATTGATTAAGTAGCAGCTTAAGCATGGTAGCCTGGTACTAAAACAGGTGAAATAATCAGCATCCAACCTAGCACTTTTGTGCATGGTTATTTATACCAGTCAGGTTTGTGGAAATTTATATACTCGCTTTTAACATAGAAACGAAAATTGATGTAGTCAGTATCTCTGTATCATTCAGATTACGATGTAATCCCATAGCCTACAGAAAGTGGTACTTTCGATAATAATAAAGAGTATGATGGTGTGATATCTGATTTGGACAATTTGCTATCATAGCTCAAAGAAACAACTTAGAAAATGAAACAACATACTGTATTGGTTATGGGAATTAGAAGGTTGATGATGATAATTGAGTTCAACAAAAAATAATATTTACTTTTTTATAAAATAATACTGACCTTCAATCCAATGCAAAAAGTATGCAACTGTGATCCCCACTGACAATAAGCTTCTGAATCAGCAAGATGGCGTGAAGCAACAGCAGCAACAAGAGACGAATCAAGTCCTCCAGAAAGAAGAACGCCAAATGGGACATCCGTCATAAGCCTTTTAATCACAGCCTATAAGTTGGTTTTAATCAAACAAACAATGTACAGACTGTAAATAAGCTTATAAAAAACTGCAAATATGTGAAAGATCTAGAACTGACAAACCTTCTCAAGGCATGACGGAGAACCAGGGGATCATATGGAGTTGAAGGAATACGTTCTGAGTACCATGGGGGTTGTACCACCTTCTTAGCCCACCTGTCACGTGAACATTAATAAAATACCTTTATTTCATGAAAAACAGGAATCTCAAGTTCGGTCATAATAACAAGTTCCATTGGATGCGGATAACATTTTATACTGTGGTTGATTTCATGAGAAATTATGTATCATCTTTTGGCTGCAAAGCCGAGTTGCAAATTTACTTGATATATATTCTGATTCAAAAAAGTGTTTCTATGCTTCCTTTATCGTTAATCTAATTTAAATACATGGTCTGGTAATTCTACAACTAAATTGATGTTGCATCCACTTTATTAGAACAGAAACTTGAGATTGTATCATAAATAAGATCAATATTGAGCCACTAAAATTGAAACATGCAAGTCAAAAGGCAATTCAGATTCATATGAAGGCTAGATACCATAATTTGGTGTGATTAAACAAAATAAAATGATGTTATTCAATAGACCCCTAAGTGAAGCAAGTTTGTATACATGTCAAAGTGTGTAAAATTGAGACCTAAAAGTTCAAAACAATAAATACAATGATAGACTATGCATACCAGTTTTGCTGGAATATATATGCCCAGGAAGGAATGACATAAACTGCTCGCAGTCATCACTTAAGGCCTTCATTTCTGATGCAAACCACACAGAACCTGCATATGAACATTCAACGTTTATAAGATTTCATCAATACAATAGCACTTTATTTGCCAAACAAAAAACAGAATCTCAAACAGCACTCTGACATTTTAAGCATTGGTTAGCAGAAGCATAATTTCTAGCGTCCCGTAACAGTAAATAGGTGTATAATACTGAAATTTAGTTTGCCAAACTTATTAAGTACATATATGAAGGCTTTCTTCTAGATACATAGATTATCACAAAGGATAGATACACTCATGTTTCCTTGACACCCTAGTAATATAGCATATGCATGCAATGGGAAAGAATTATACAATGCCAATGCAACTTTCATGCATGCATACAGCATATTCATATATTATAAACAAAATATCCATATATGCAACTTTCAATGCAGTAACATAGATGTAGCGTTTCAGGTCTTATTAACAGTCTATGTATCTTAGAATCTCACCAGAACACTGGTCATCGTCATGACCCAACAAACCAAACTAACTAAATACATCTAATGGATTCAAAGGAATTCCACAGCTTGAGATACTCTATAGAAACCTTCAACTTTAGAATAGAAATTGACTCAAATTCTGGTAAAGCAAGTAGCAACTTCTCTAGAAACCAATAGGTTGAGACATAAAAATGACCTGTATTCAGGTAAAGCAAGTGGCAACTTCAAAAATTCAATAAAGCTGATACACACACTCAGTTTTCATTAGAACAGTGAATATAAGTACCATCAAGGCCCCAACCCATGTAGAGTGGGTGATCCCAATAGCATCCCTAGCTGCTATGTAACTTTTATCACGAGTGTCCAGAAGCACAAAAGAGAACATTCCGTCCAACATATGGACAAAGTCTTCTCCATATTCTTCATACTAGTAAACCAAAGAGCCAAATTAACAGAGTGTAAAAGGATACAAAATAAATAAAAATATATGTGGAAATGCACAAAAGCACGGCTCTTTAATCAGATTGTAATTTTTTACATCATTGATATACTTCTACTTCTAGGCATGGTATATAATGTATACTTTTATTTTAATGTCCATTCTTTTGGTATTACTACTACATATATCAATGTGGCCAAAACGTACCATTGTTTGCAAAGGTTATAAGATGTACTCACAAGATGGGCAATCACTTCACAGTCACTTCCAGTATTGAATGTATGAGACTTCAGCTGCTCCCTCAACGCTTTATGGTTGTATATCTCCCCGTTAACCTAAAGTCAAAATCAACATTTGGCTAGTATCATTATACAAGAATTACCACATATCAGGATCATGGTCTCTTAACAATTCTAATATTTATATAGAAAAAAAAAAAAAAAGTGGACACTAAAATGCAGAATGGAAACACAAAGAAGTGAAAAACAAACAATTTCTTTTACATGTATCACTTGTTTGAACATTATAAAGGCAGATGTTCTCTAAGAAAAGATGTTTTTGCTTTTGGGCATTGTCGCTAAGGGGTTCCAAGTGTCATGAATGCAGGGAAAAAAACACCAAAGTAGATGGCCAATGGAGTCAAGATACCCGTTTTGGGTGAAAATGTAGAAGAACAAGGCATTAAATTAATCTAATCATTACGCTTATAGACCGCAAACAACAAATGTTATTGTGTTGACTGTTGACATAGCTCTATTTTCTACATGATGGTTTTCTGGCACTAGTAATGATTTTGAGATGATATGAACACACAGCTACATACATAACATAAAATCATATGACGACACAGAGGAAATAGTAGTAGAAAAACATGTAGTATTTCAAGTACCGTGACAATAATGGTCTTGTCTTCATTGTAAAGTGGTTGATCTCCAGAAGCAGGATCAACTATAGCTAATCGTTGATGAGCAAGAAAACAGTCACCCTCACTGTGCAGACCACTCCAGTCGGGACCTCTGTGGCGCAACCTGAAATAGTGAATGTATGAGAGAAATGGAAAATTAACAACTTTTCTGATGTAACTCAAATAATTACAAGTAAATGCTGAAAACGTTAAAAACTTTTATGAAGAAAAGTTGTATTTCAAAATCGTTTTGATTAAAACTCAAACAAGGGCCCCTACTTGAAACAGTAATATAGTGCAGTATTATTGTCTCTTGTTCATGTATTTCACCAAAACAAGTCTAAGCAAATTGATCACCAGCAATGCTTTTTTAAACCAAGAAAAAAGGGTGGTATGTTTGGCACGGAGCTGTGTGGAGCTTTTTGGAGCGGTGAGTGGTGAGCAATGAGCATTTTGGTTTTTAGTAGTCGTTTGGCAAAGGAGGGGTGAGCTTTGCTATTTTTTTAGGAATTCATTTTCCAATGCTTCTTTAAGAAGCTGTGAGCGGGCTACTGCTCACACCTCACTGCTTTTTTAACAAACACACCCTTTATGTCTAACTCAGGGATGGAACCAGGGCCAGGGGTTCCGGGTCCTGGACCTCATGGATTTTTCGATGTAGTATTAATTTTTGAAAAAACATCAAATTTTCCTAAATGCATTATCTTAAATGGACCCAGTGACCAGTCTATCGAAATGTGTTTCGATATTACAGCTCAAAAAATTTGTGCACTCGGTCATATTTGGTCCCGGTTCCGTCCCTAGTCTAACTGACTTATTCCACAAAATACAAACAATCTGATACTACAACAAAACATAGAAACATGAACAAGAATGTAAAAAGGAATGGCAAATACCGTCTAGAAAGTTCAATGATTCTAGCTCTCTTAGCTTGAGAGCAATCAACACAACCGAAAACAGCCAAAATGCCACACATAGTGGATGTGGATGACAATCAATCAACTCAAAACAGGGTTTGGGGACATGCACAACTGAAATACAGTTTGGGGGGAACTGGAGGGAGGGAGGCGCAGCTTTTAATATATCTGTCAAATGGATGTAAATCAGGGCCGTTGGTTTCTCTCATGTCTAGTTTTTTTTTTTACTAATTTTTTTATGTGATTGGTCCTAAACCTAACTTTTCAAGATTGTTTATAAGGACAAAACAATACATATATGTGAATTCTAAGATATTCAAAGTTTTTATTGTGTTATTTCAACCAATTCAAGACGGGTTAGGATTGTTTGAAGCCACTTGAGTCAAATTAATAATTTCATAATGTCTATTTGACTCAAGTTGTGTTTACAACTCGAGAATTTTAACCCATTCAAGACACACATATAATCGATTGGTGTAGTCGGGTACAAAACTATTACTATAGCTTTGTTTGGGAGAAGGCTTATCGGGCTTATGGGTGCTTAAACTTTTAAAATGAGCTTGCTTGTGTAATAACTTAATAAGTCTTGTTTGACATCAATGCTTATGAAGGCTTTTTAAAACTATAAACCCCAACCGAACAAAATGGGCTAAAAATTTTAGACCAAGGCTTTTAAACTATTAATTACTTGTTTACGCACAGAAATATCAAACATATACTACCTCTCCTTAATTATGTCTTTTTTAGTAATTTAGCAATAATAAGCTCGAGCTTAAGCTAATTTGTCAAACAAGTTTATGAAAATACAAATTTCAATCTATAATATAAGCCTAGGCCCAACTCCGGCCCCAGCCCATTTCGCCAAATATAGTGATGAGTGTGACGAGATGAGCGTGAGATTTACTAAAAGCAAGATCGACTAGTTTGACTTAAAAAGGCTCGTGTCGAGATCGATTGTTATAAACCGCATTTGTAAAGCTAAAGCTCGATTGGTAAGTTGTTTTAAGGATCGATCTCTACTCGATATCAACTTCTTTATAGATTATTCTCAAGTTTTATTTTTTTTAAAAGCTTGAATAAAATGTTGTTGCTATCGTTGTACTAGTTTTAGACTCGTGTAACACACGGACTATCCTAATATTAATATATGTAATAACTTAAACAACAAATGATTTTAGGTGGTTACCTTTGCATCTAATCGATGTGAATGTATGTTAGTTTTTTTTTTTTTTTAATGTTTGGTGTTTTCAATATCATTTCTATAAGCAACAACTTCAATAAAATGAGTGTGTAGAATTTCTATGTATTGGTAATTTGGTAGTTCATATGTAGTTTTGAAGAATCATCATATTTCCTCTACTTACTCAAGGAATTCGACCTCCACACATGGATGGAGTAGACGGAAGGAGACAACTACAATGAGGAAAACATAAATAATTCATTCACAAAACCAACACTCAATCTTGTCGTAATACCAAAATCCATCTTTTTCCCCTATGTCACGCTTTTATTTTTTTAGGATAACACATAATCTTTAATTTTGAAAACCTACCTTATATGAATTAGTCCCTTTGACTCCCCATTCACGCACTAATACTTCCCCTTCCCATAATATAATCGGCATTATACCTCAAAACCGAATTCCACACAAAACCCTAGTTAAACAAATCGGCTTCTCCATTTTTCTCCCAAAATAAATCCAATTAAAACCCTAATTAAAAGTATAATTCACCAAGGAAGATCAAGAAGGATTTTGGTGGTGATTGGTGTTTGTTTCACGTGATTCTTCTTCCTTATATTCGGTTCTTGTGATATTTCTCAAACCCTTGTTTCTTTGATCTTGAATTCGACATATATGTATATATCTACATAAAAACCGAATATATAATATGTATAACGTAATGATATGGGTGTAAGGGTTGTTTAGAATCTGTAATAACCTAATTAAAACATGTTTGAATTCATATTAAAAGTAGGAAACAAGATATGCTTCTATTAGGGTTTTGTTTGGACGGGTGTTCGGTATTTGGAAATCTGTCTTTAAACATAACTTGTAGTGTTTTATTTTTCCTGTAAAATCTATCAGGAATTAGAGGTTCTCCTTAGACATGCCTAATATATAAGATGTATGTAAACCTTGTGATTTTTGGTGGATTTTTATGAAGTGTCGAAAAGGGGTAAACAGGTCTGTACATTTAGGGTGTTTGAGCAGGTCAAAATCTAGACAGGTCCGAGTAGATTGTTTTTTTTTTAAATCATATCTACTATTGGAAATAAAATATGAGAAAATTCATGGGTTAACTTAACAGATGGGGGTATCACATATATTTAATTTGGAATTTTTGGAGACTTATAACCGAGATAGAAAAATACAAACTTTATAGTCAAAATCGGTTAATTAAAACGGAGACATATAAAGAGTATAAATTGTGATTTCATGTGATTAAATGATGTGTAGGATTACATGCTACTATATGATATGAGTTATTGAATCATGAGTAGTGATTAGAATGGTGAGATTTATGCATTTTAGCAAGACCTAATGTAATTATAAAACTTGTTTAAATTCTATGATTTTATGTGACGATTTTATGCATGTTGTGCCTTGAAATGTCTTATTAATGCGACATATGATGAACGTGAATCATTCTGATGTTTAAGAATTTGGAACATGTATGATAATGGTCTTGAGGTGTTTATTTACATGTTGGTATGAACCGGATTAATGATTATGAAACTAATGAGAAGCTAGGGTTTTTTATCCATTATTTCATGTGTAAATGATGTTATCATGACTTGTGTGTTATTCCTTATGATTTTATGTGAGAATTGAGTTGGTTACTGATGTTATAATGAATTTATAACTTAATGATGATGTGCATAAATTACTTGCATGAATATGTGTTTAGAATGGTGTTTCGGGATTTAGAACTAGGGGGAATGCTTGTATGCTTTGCTGATATGAAATTAGGCCTAATTGACGAGTGTGTATTTTGATGATGCTTAAGTATTTTTAAGTGTTTCTTAAGCCTAAAACTAAGTACTTTCTGTGTAATTTCTAAGAATGTGGAGTATGTGTTTATTTGAGGCATGGAGGTATGAATTTTGATTTTTGCAAGATACATTGTTGAACCTGATAATTTGGAACTGAATTTGAGTCAAGGTATTTCATTTTTCATTTTTAAACCATTAAGAGTTTAGACATATCCTTCTACAGGGATGATGTTTAGGTTATGTGAGACATATGTGAATTTTGTAGAATTTATTGAATTGGTTTAATGGGGTAGTTAACAGGCGGACCTATGCATGTTCGGTGGTGCCTTAAACCACTTTGGCTAGAAAATCTTTTAAAAGCGATATAGAATATTTTAGGACCTACCTTAGAAATTATTCGAGAACCACCTTGGGTTTAATAGTTGAGAAGAATAAAGAAAAACAAACTGAAAAAGAATATTTTGGCCTAAGACGTAATGCAAGAATTTGAAGAAGATGAACTCCAGCAAGGAGTTATTTTATGAATAAAGCAATTTTAGTTATTGTCTAGGGAATCAAACTATGGGTAACTTGTTTTGATTTATGCCCGTAATATTCAATAATTTTCATATACACCCCTAGTTATCATAAGTAAACTTTATAGCATTATTAGTTTTCGGTGTATCATTAAAGATATGTTATCAATAGATTCAAAAGAATGCAAATCAGTATTTAGTTATATCATAATGAAAATGCATTTCTTAGTGAGATACATATTGTTAAATAGTTATAGTATATATTCGTGTCCCGATCATATGCAAGACATTGTAAGCGATACGATTTTATTTATAATTTCTCGTTTTTAAATCATGTACCTGAAAAGTATAACTTGACCCGATCGATTGACCGTTTGACTTATTGAACCCTTTATCTTATCGTTTTGGCTAAGTAGAAGGAACCACCTTAGATTTTCTTTTAGGTTCGCCACTAGTAGTTAAGTCCAAACCTTTGGGGTGTACTTGCAGTAACTTTTCTGGACAGGTATGGAAAAATGAATTTTAAATCCATACATGTACTTTGAAATAAAATATGGAAAAAATTGAGAACATACCTAACTGATATGGGAACACCTAGGAAATTTCTCAGAATTATTAGAGCTTTTTTGATAGGCCATTAAATTCGTATGAAACTGGTCCAGATTTGAAGTTTAAAGGATAAAAGATACTATAAGTATAATAATAAGTATAAGACCTATAAAATTAAGAAAAGCTTATTAAATAAACATTTTTGTAATATGTGATTATATTCTCATGTAGATATTGTGAAGAATGAGAAGTGATTGTTGGTGTATGTGAAAACATATACCCTTTTCTTTATCAAAATGGACCAAATAGACAAAAAACCGATCCATTAATGCTTAATATCTTTGTGTTTTTGAGTTATGCATGCATGCAGTTACGGATATCACAAAACGGACAAAGAAAAGACAAAACGAAGAAAAATGAGCATGAGAAAGAAAAGAGTGTGAAAGACGGGCCGGGAAGCGCTTTTCTAAATTTACGGATATTGGATCATGATTTCTCATATTTACCATTTTACCCTCATCTTAGCCTACTTACACTTTAGACCCCACTTTAACTAACATCACACATTTGGTCCCCAAATTATCACAAAATTGCAAAATTAGTCCTTGTGTTAATGTATCCTTATACCCGGTTTGAATAACCAAACCCAATATTAACTCAATCCAATCGTACACCCCAACCCAACTACAACCAAATCCCAACACTAAAATACCATTACCCATATACCAGTATCCAATCCCATTCCCATCCGTCAAACTCACAACTCACCCAAGTCAAACCAAAAATAATAAATACCCTTTCCTTACCCGCCAAAATAAACCCAATACTATTCACCCTTCTTCCCACATGAAATCCCCATTGTACCCTCCACCTGCGTACTAAGAATCTATCAACCGACAACATGATGGAGGAATGCCATGTTGGCAATCCCACGCTTTCGATTGGTTGATGATACATAGAAGTGTGATCCAAGGGTCATATTTGTTGAGATGATGTGGTTGATGATCAAAGACCGATAATTGAAGATCTAGATCCTTCTCGAAACCCTAAGACCATGAGCTCAACTATAAATGCCCCTTAAATTCACAAGATCATAATTAGGTTTTAGGGTCGTTACTATGGGTATGTTTGGCAAAACTAATGTAAGTTGTATGATGTAAGTCGTAAAACTGTAAGTCGTAAGTTGTAAATCTATAAGTTGTTAACATGAGCTACAAGTTGTATCTTTTTTTTTCAATAAATGTGTTTGGTAAATTAACTGTTAATTGCAATTATAAGTTGTTAACAGCAATTTTATGTTTTAACAGCTCCAAAATTTTTAAAAGCTTCGTGAATCAGCTTTTTATTTTAAAGCTACTTGTTTAAAATAAAAGCTTGAAGTTGATGTATCTAAACGAAGCTACTTGTTTTTTAGGAGATTATTTTTGTAACAAAAAGCTTACAGCTTCAAAAAAGCTCCAAATATTAGCCACCAAACAGGCCCTATGTCATTTTAATTTTCCATTGTAAATTTAGTTTATTTGTCATTTTAATTCAGTTTCTTAAGCTTTGTATTCCTCTTTTATTATTAATAAGATTTAAATTATTTTTCAATTTCAATTGTTAATTTACTTTTTCTGTTTTCATTAGTGTTCTTAAATGGTTAAATAAAGTAGTTATAAGTTGTCAAAAGCTCTTTACAACTTTAATATAAGCTCACATAAGCTTCTATAGCTTTTGTGAGCTTAGTTTGTCAATTTGTTTTAAAAAAAGTTGTTGGATGATAGGTTAGACATGGATGGACCTATGGACTGTACTCAAATTGTCTATGACAAGACAAGTGGAGCTTGTAGATTGTATTTTGGCCTGTTTTGAGCAATGTCTAGTATGGGTAAGTGTACTTAATCGTTGCGGTGTAGTATGGGTAAGCTAAGCCAAACAAATTTCCCCGAGACACATTATCCCTAATTTTGATAAGCTAAGCCAAACCGGCATACAAGGGTAAAGACCCGTCCGTCCTCCACGGTGTTACTTAACAAACTACTAACTAACATATCATAACTACGACTACGAGCTTATTGAATGCTTATACTTGAGGTGACCGACTCTTTAACGATTGAATTTTCTAAATCCTAACAATCTCCCCTGGTGGAGGTCACCTCAATTACAATGAATACAAACAGATATTACATTAAATTGTTCTAGGATTCTTGATTAAGTCCTTTGCTCGATGAGCTCGTAGTCTTTGATTCTTCATTATTGCATGTTTGGGAATTCATGGAGGTCTTTTACCGATCCACGTGAGAATGATTGTTGAGCCCGCTGAGATCATCGGTCATATTAAATCTCGACTCTTCCTTTGTGATGTTGGTATTATGTGATGTTGTGACTTTTGGACCGACATGCTCACATTCGGATCATGATTTCTTCTTATCGTGAGTAGCGTAAAG
This sequence comes from Chrysanthemum lavandulifolium, assembly GCA_022545495.1. NCBI lineage: Eukaryota > Viridiplantae > Streptophyta > Magnoliopsida > Asterales > Asteraceae > Chrysanthemum > Chrysanthemum lavandulifolium. The sequence continues at coordinate 118,788,667 of CM040242.1, forward strand.
CTTTCGTTGATTCATGACATTGGTAGCGGCGTAGCGTAGCATGGAGTGAAAATATCGAGTCATTGATGCACTAATCATGATTTCTTTGGAAATGAATGTGTTGTGTGAGCATGCGGCTATGGATTGACCGCTTCATTCTCGATCACCAGAACGCGGGATGTACCGCATAAAACAGCTTAGCAATAGCGCAAGCGAAAGTGTCTTTGATCACTTTCGATGAATTGAGGTACACGCCCACGGTTCCCGTTGATCAAGACATGTAATGCCCGTGATCGGTATAATTCGAAGAATTTCCTTGACAGGTTTCGCAATGCTCTAGCTATTCTCAAACCGAACGCCTCAAAGAAGACAACACGGAGTGAGTGAACCAATGAATAGAGATTCACCGATTGATGAAAAAGATTTGAAAAACAATCGTGTATTGCTCAATAGAAATTGTTTTTGCAATACAACGAAGGTTTTAATGAAAATCAATTATCAATCATAAAACACCTTTTGATTTGAAATATTCAGACACGGTCGATGTGCTAAAGAAAAGAGTTTTAAGCACAATGACCGCTTTTTTCAAAGGTATCCGCCAATCCATAACCCGAACCGTGATTGATTCAAAAGATTGAATCGCCCCATTGTTTCTTCGGTTGTCACATGATTGATCTATTGAATAGATCACACATGCCACCTACCAGAGCTTGTTAGATGTTGGCTCCGAAGGCTTTCCATCCTCATTGTGAATATTTTTGCATATCACTCGGATGTTCCGCAATACCACAAGGATAATGCTGAAGGACTCAAGATATAATCTCTTCCACATTGTGTGAAATGTAGAGTCTTCATTGAAAGTGTCCTAATGAGATTTATTGATGATCTCGAGGCTCTAGACTCAATTTGTGCATATTTGGTTCCTCGTCGGAGACTAGGAGAGGGTCTCCTTCTTCAATATCAACAATCTCTGTTAGGTCACTAGTTTTACAAACACAAGTTATAAGAGAAGAGATGAAGGCGGATGAACAAGTTATACGACACACACATGCTAATAATAATA
>CM040242.1:119432845-119509497 GCA_022545495.1 Chrysanthemum lavandulifolium
TATTTATAGTGTCTTACAAATAAACGCCACCTACGGGTGTGGATCGGGCATACAATGGGTAAAGAACCGTCTGTCCTCCACGGTGTTACTTAACAAACTACTTGCTAACATAACTTGACTACGACTACGAGCTTTTAATGAATACATATACTTGAGGTGACCGACTCTTTAACGATCGAATTTTCTAATTCCTAACAATCTCCCCTAAGGAGGTCACCTCAATTTACAATGAATACAAACAGATACTACATTGGATTGTTCTAGGATTCTTGATTAAGTTCCTTGCTCAAGAGCTCGTAGTCTTTGATTCTTCATGTTCCGCATGTTTGGATAATCCAAGAGGAAGTCTTTAAGCGATCCACGTGATGATGAGTTTTGAGCCAAGATTGAGATCTTCAAACAAACAAAAATCTCGACTCTTCCTTGGTGGTGTTGGTATTATGTGATGTTGTGACAATTGACCGACATGCTCACATTCGGATCATGATATATTCTCATCGAGTAGTGGAAGCTTTTATTGGTTCATGATATTTGCGTGAGATATCGAAGCATGGAGTGAAAGTATCGTAGTTGAAGCACTTATCATGATTTCTTTTGAGATGAATGTGTAGTGTGAGCATGTGGCTATGGATTGACCGCTTCATTCGATCAATCGCAAGCGTCGGGCGTACTCGCATACAACAGTTAGCAATAAAGTGCACGAAAGTGTCTTTGATCACTTTTGTTGAATTGAGGTACACGCCCACTTGTTCCTCGTTAATCAAGACAAATCTTTGTGATCGTATAATTCAAGAATTTCCTTGACGTGGTTTCGCAATGCTCTAGTCGTTCTCAAACCGGAATATCTCAAAGAAGACAACTCGGAGTGAGTGAACCAAATGAATTGAGATTCACCGATTGATGAAAAGATTTTGAAAAACAATCGTGTATCGCACAATAGAAATTGTTTTTGCAATACCACGAAGGTTTTAATGAAAATCAATTATCAATCATAAACACCTTTATTTTGAAATATTAGAACACATCGATGTGCTAAAGAAAAGAGTTTTAAGCACAACGACCGGTTTTTCAAAGGTATCCATCAATCCATAACTCGAACCAGATTGATCCAAAGATTGAATCGCCCCATTGTTTCATTCGGTTGTCACATGGTTGATCTATTGGATAGATCTCACATGCCACCCACCGTGAGCTTGTTTGATGTTGGCTCCAGAAGGCTTTCCATCTTCATTGTGAATATGTTTGCATATCACTCAGATGTTCTGGCAATACCACAAGGATAATGCGTAGGACTCATAAGATATAATCTCTCTTTCCACATTATATGATGATCTCGTGGCTCTAGACTCAATTGTGCATAATTTGGTTCCTATGCCGGAGACTAGGGAGAGGGTCTCCTTCTTCAATATCAACAAAATCTAAGAGAAAGTCGATAGATAATGTCGGTTCCCCGTGAGAATGAAACAAGTCCTTTTAAGAGGAACTTGAGTGGTTTGGGAAGTTGTAGTGCAAAAGCGCCACTGGGTCCATGACGTCTTGTCTTCAATACCAGTGTTACCAAAGTAACAACCAAGAGTATATGAATTGAACCCGTATCCGCCTAAGGTTGAATTATCTGAGGGCTATTTATTTTCATCCTTTTCACATTCAATTCTTTTCATTCTTCAACCCTTTGGTGCTTACCGAGACTTCATAACTAGAACCTTGTTGGGTTTATTCCAAGACTAGCTCGGCCTCATCCGCACTCTTTCCATTTCTCATTTTCTCCTTTTTCATCATGCCTAAGGACTCTACACTATCTAGTGGATTTTCCCTGGTAGATCCCTCCGGTTCTGGCGGATCATGGGAACAAAAACCTAACCTAACCATCCTTATATCACCATACATAAAGTAAATTTGGTCGGTCTTTTGGTATTGTTCATCTGCCATTGGAATCAATCGAAAAGCATTTGAAAATCAATCCAGATACTTGTGATATATTATCAAAGTATTTTGTACTGAATTGTTTTTGATATTTTTAGAAAAGAGGTCCCCTCAACATGTGCATCATGTATTTGAAATTGTTTTAGCACTGCGAGGCAAGAGGAAGAATTAACTTCTTTGATTACCATTTTCTAAAGATATCATCATCACTTTCGATTAAATCAAGTAGATAAATTATATTGGGGAAAGATGAGGTTTTCAAGGTTTGCTCCCCTCAATATGTGCTTGAGGTTTGAAAGAGTGTTGCACATACTAGAGGAACTCGCACTTAGATACAAATCAATCACGTTTCAATTCTTTGTGGTTTTAAAAAGATGCTCCCCCTCAACATGTGCATAGAAAATTGAAATCGTTTGGCACATGTGGGGAAGAAAGCATGCAAAACACATATGAAACCATTTATCGAATTATCAGTTTTAAATCCAATTTAAATCACAGATTCTCCCCTGATCACATTTTTCAAATCCTTTGAGAGTTGTGATCTCTATTGATTTAGATTAAATTTTGAAAGCTTTTTGAGGAGAATAGTGACTTGCTTTTTGAAAAAAACATTTTTAACTGATAAAGATCAGATTTTCAGACTTTAAAATCCATTGTTTAAACATGCAAGATTGTCTTTTGAAAACATAACATTAGCAAAGGTTTTGAATCAACTGTATAAAACATTATTCTTTTTATTTTTAAACAATAAACCTTGCTCATTTACGTGCCAATTGTTTGAAAAATGACTTTTCAAAATAACCTTTTAATTCGAATAAAATCTTTCTCCCTCAATCAATGACACAAGTTTTTGATTGAGAGATAGAGATTTTAACGAGATGATAAGCACAAATGATTTACACGAATAATAGAATCGAGGTATTTTCAAAGCAATTTAGTTTTCATTAGATGGCAAATATTTTTCGGAAGAATCATTAGACGGAAAAATATTTGGAAAGAGAAACATTTGTCTTTTGTTGACAAACATTTTTTAAGAATCGAGCATGGGATTTGAAAATAAGATAAAGCATGGCTCGTTCTTTACTTTTAAAACGGTTATTGCACGAAATGACAATAAACCACCATTTTTCTCCGCCTCATTTTTTTTTAAACAAAACTATGTACATTCAAGAACATCTAAAGACCCGTGACATTCTTTGAATGTCAACACTAAGTCCGTAGATGATATCGAATAAGGAAAAACATGACAAAATAACAATATTTTGGAATTTTCAAGATTTTCTACTTTTATGGATTTTTTTGAGAATTTTATAATTTTATATTTTCTTTTGTGGGTTTTGAAATTTTGTATTTTGCTTTTGAATAAGTATATACAAGAGATAGATGAATAAAAACCTTTACTCCTCGTCTTCCTCTTGAAGACGCTTGAGTGTTTCCGGTTGTAGACTCTTTAGACCAAGACGTGGAAGGATAAACTCAAAACGTTCTCTAGGAAGAGCTTTGGTGAAGATGTCTGCTAACTGGTATTCAGTCCTCACAAAATAGAGTTCCACCACACCTTTTTCCACTTGCTCCCTGATGAAATGATGTCGAATGTTGATGTGATTTGCTCTTGAGTGTTGTACGTTGTTGCATGAGAGAGCAATAGCACTTCTATTATCACAGTACAGAGGAATTTTGTTGAATACAAGGCCATAGTCAGATAATTGGGATCGCATCCATAGGATTTGAGCACAACAAGATGACATGGCTATGTATTCAGCCTCAGAGGAAATAGAAGTACTCATTTGCTTCTTTGACGACCACCACAAGCTTATCACCCAAAACCGAGCACCTCCAAACGTATTTGACATGTATCTTGACACCGCATGATCAACATCTCGCAGATAGTCGTTAGTGACATACCGGTGTCCTTGGTACCAAAGTCCCATATTGATGGTTCCTTGGAGATACCGAAGACCCGCTTAACCGCTTCAAGGTGCTTTTTAGTAGGCTTAGCACGATATCTAGCACACATGCAAACAATGAACAAAATGTCCGGTTCATCGGCCGTGAGGTACATCAGGATCCAATCATACTACGATATTTCGTTTGGTCTACCATGATCCCGAGTGGTCCTCATCCGTTTAGTACGCCTATCATGGGAGTATCAACAGGTCACTAGAATCAAATCCAAATTTCTTTAAGATCTCATTTGCATATTTAGATTGATTTATAAAATGCCTCCGGACTTTTGATATTTGTAATCCCAAGAAAAATGACATTTGTCCCATCATTGACATTTGAAATTTGGAACCCATTTCATTTGAAAAACGATCACATTCATTGGGGTCGGTCGAGGCAAAGATAATATCATCAACATATATTTGAACGTGAATTAAATGTTTGCACGACTTCGGTGAACAATGTCGGATCAACTCGCTCCTTTGTCAATCCGGTAGATAGAAAAACTTTGATAGCGTATCATACCATACCATGGAGCTTGCTTCGCCGTAAAGGCCTTCTTCAATCGATAGACATAAGTAGGATGCTCGATTCACAAACCTTCCGGTTGGTCGACGATACGACTTCTTTAAGATCTCCGTTAAGAAAAGCCGTCTTTACATCCATCCGATAGACAATCATATTCTTACTTGCAGATTAGCCGTGAAGATTCTCGATCGCCTCGCTGTGTGCCACAGGAGAAAATGATTCTTCAAAGTCAATCCTTCCTCCCGACGGTATCCTTTTGCAACCAATCTAGCCTTGTTCTTTAATACATCGCCATGCTCATCAAGCTTCACTTTGAAGATCCACTTTAGAGCAATGATCATAGCACAATCTGGAGCGGTACTAACTCCCATACATCAAGTCGATCAAACTCATGAATTTCTTCTTGCATGGGGCATTGAACCATTGCCTTCATTCATGGCGGTTTAGCATCTTTTGGTTCGACCTTAGAGAGTACGGAGTTGAAGAAGCACCATAAGGCATCGGTTGCAAGTTGTTTCCGTGTTGATACCGGACGAGAGGGTTTCCAATGATGTTGTCCAATGGATGATCATGTGTCCATTTCTTAAGGTGTTCATGTGGTTGTTATTGAGGAACCAAGTAGCAGAGTCGATTTCTCGATGAAGATGGTTCGATGATGATTCGGGAGCAACTATGTTTTCAAACGGTGCATCTTCGTGGAGTAGCAAAGGGATTTTATCCATCAAGGGTGCCGAAACATTTCCATGATGTACACTCGATGATTGATGATTTGTTGATGAGACAGTGATCGTGAATAGGCGCTTCTTGACTTAGCGCCATAGAAACCCGAAGGTTAGCTTCATTGGCGGGGATGGTAGTAGCCTCGATGATGGGATTGAAAGATCATTAGCAGCTGGCTCATAGTGTTCATCAAACATTGGATCAAACAGTTTCTTCAAGTCATCTTCAAGGAGGTACATAAGGAGTTCTTGGCAGGAGTCGTAAACAAGAGTAGAACTCGATGGGACTACATGATGATGCGGGTCCGAATCGGGTTGTCCTAGAGCCATTGGACCGGTCACCATCGAACGTAACGTGAATTGTTTCCATGATATTTCGTGTTCTTTGTTGTAGATTCGGTATCCCTTTTGTTTGGTGCATATCCTACAAATACTCCAATGTCCGCTTTAGCTTTAAGTTTGCCTAAGTCTTGTCCTCACTAGTTGGATAACATAATGCACCAAACACATGAAGGAATGAGAGATTAGGTTTTCTATTGTAGACAAGTTCATATGGAGTTTTTCCATGAGCGGTGTGAATTAGGGATCGATTTTGAGTGTAGCATGCAGTGGCAATGGCTTCACCAGCAGAAACATTGGAACCTTTGAGTAAATCAAGATTGTTCTTGCGGCTTCCACAAGAGTTCGATTTCGCCTTTCAACTACATCGCTCGTTGAGGAGTTCGTGGAACACTTCTTTGATGACCGATTCCAACACTTTCATAAAACTCACTAAGTTGTTTATTAACAAACTCGGCCCATTGTCTGCTCGGATGATTCGGCAGCTTTGTTAAGTCGAACTCGCAACTGCTTGATAAGTTTAATGATGATATCCGAGTTTCATCCTTTCTCCTTAAGAACTTAACCCAGGTGAATCGAGAGTAATCATCAATCACAACTAACACATATTTCTTCCCAAAGATATTCTGCACTCTCATGGGTCAACATAAATCTATGTGAATTGTATGAAGAACTTCTGTAACTGAGTTTGTAGGCTTGGGTTTGTGGGCATATTTCTTGATTTTTCCCAATTAGCATGCTGAACAAAGATGATCCTTTTCATAATTTAGTCTAGGTAGACCTACAACTAAGTCCTTTCTGGAGAGATCATTGATGGTGCCGAAGTTTAAGTGATTGAGACGACGATGCCATAACCATGACTTTGTTTTTGAAGCCTTTGACAACAAGCAAATTGGAGAAGACTTCATCATATCTTCGATAGAGATGGTGTATAGATTTGAACCTCGTGTTCCTCTTAAAAGTTCCTTACCATCAAGTTCTCTAACGAAACAAGTATTTTTTCAAGGCCACTTCAAGATCGTAATCACGTAATCGACCGACAGAGAATAAGTTATGACCAAGACCTTCTACGTATATATACCCGGAGATAACACTATCACCGACAACATAATCTCCATAACCCATAATTGCACCAAAATGATCATTCCCGAATTTAATATCCCGATGAATTTACTCACAAGTTCATGAGCCGCGACCGGTCTCCAAATATATGCTTGGAACGACTGAGTCCAGTACCACGTAACGATTTGAACGATCTGCAGTTGAACATGCACAAGAATGGATAATCGATAATTGGGATCCCCATGCAAGAATGGGTTCCATTTGGTTAGTAATGATGATTGGAACACCCACATCGAGATAGAAACACCCACATCGAAATAGAAGCAATGGAATCATTAGGGATAGATGCGATTGCTAGTGTCCGTATTTGACCTATTCAAAGTATGTTCACTTTTAAGGAATAGTTCTACCAGAGGCATCCATTTTCTAGTGGGCATTGTCTTAGCAGATTGAGGATGTAACTCATTAACTTTATGGCCTAAGGTATCCATTGATAACCTATTTTATTAAATATTCTTCCGTGGGTTTCCACTGCTTTTCTTTCTTTCGCTTTTGCCTTTTAGCCTTCTTAGCTTGATTTTTAGCATTAACAGCTTTAACAGGCATTTGACAAGATTAGACAAAACATTCACACCACATTCATGATTTGTAAAAGAAACAACGCAATCATCATTACATGTTTTGCCAAAGTAGCGAATCGCATTAATTACAAGACGCTTAAAGCTAACACTAGTATCAACACGATTCGCTTTATTCAAATTCTCCTAAGGTGATCTTCTACTTTCTTCCACTAAACATTCCCGACTTGCAAGGTCCTATCATTCTTGGTATTTCGGAGGCTTTGACCGCTTGCTTTAATGTCACCGATTACTCTCAGAGGGAATTATGGGAACATTAGTTGGTTGAGCTACTTTTGCATTCCCGAACTAGATGTGCAAGGATCCGAACTACTAGAAGGTGCCTTAGAATTCACTTTCATATTATTGGGCATAGAGTGGTTTGTATGCTTGGCACTAGGCATAGAACAAGGCATCACAGCTTTACCTTTCGCACATAAGGATTTAGGACATGTGCAATTAAACATTCTAGCACTCCCGAGATCGCTTGGCCCGAATGCAAGCAAACCTAATTTCTATCAAGAGGCTTATTAATGAAGTCCTCTTCCACAATCTCACGGAGACATTCTAGACTATCCTTAAGGTGAGCACAATAGTTATGAAACACAAGTTCATTGTTCCTAAGATGAGGAGGAATGTATTTAACAACATGATATTTACAATCCGAGGATGACTTTGATGCAACATTCTCATTAAAGACAAGTGGCGCTTCCTTTTTCCGACTCCTCGATTCTCAATTTCTTTTGTAAAGAAGTTATTTTTCGTTGTTTTGTCACGAGTGACTTTCATTGAATCATATAACTCTTTAAAGTGTCGTTTAACTTTTCATTTTCTTCTAGAAAACTCTCATTTTCTTTTGTAAAACATTAACCAAGTTTTGAAGATGAAAAGTTTGAGAACACCGAGAATCTAAAGGAGGAGGCATTTGGGAGCCACCACATTGTTCTTTTCACCCTTTAATTGAGAGATTTGGGCTTTCAACTTTCGATCGTGCAACAATGAGCTTGAATCTGTTCGTCACGCTTATTTATCCGAAAATCGCATCAAACTCGAACATCCGAGGATGTCTTGATATTTGAGGTTTTAACATTTTCTTTGAGATGTTGATATTTTAGTTGCAAATCAAAATGTTCAACTTCTAGTTTAGAAAGATGTTTTACCAAATTATCGTGATCATCTCGATCAATTTTCTCATTAAGTTTCGAGTTTTGTTTTCAAGCTCAATGACACGATCATGGGAAACTTTCAATGCAATAGATAATTCATGAAATCGAGAAGCGTAATAGAGTGCTTAGTAACAAGATAAACACATCTTGAGCAACACAACTCAAAATCAAATTCTCATTTAATATATGCAAGTTCTTCCTTTCAACTTCATTATATTTGAGTTCTGTTCATAATCATTGACCTCAACTATCATTGCATCAAATTCCTTTTCCATTTCTTTAATATCCGAATTTATTCCTTTTGAAGGCTCTCAAATTGACCTTTAATTTTTTAAAGAAAGGCATGACCTCGTTAATAACATTCTTTAGTTTGCTCGAAACCCCTTTCCCCTCGGTTATCCATGTAGGTGTGATTCTCTTCTTACACGCTTTCTTAAAATCAACAAACATCCGATAAACAACATATAGGCTGATTAAGGTCTTGCTATTAGTGGCAATAGATCTAGGAACTAGATGCATTGGTGTATTAGGAGGATACAGCTGTTCGAGTCAATTTCCTACAAGAGGATTCTTTTCAACAAGATTTTAGCTTTTGCATATCCATATCTTTCTTCCAAAAACTGCTCGGGGTTAATTGAGTTTGAGGCTTAAACATGTTAAGGAGATCCAATTTTCCTTAGTGTAATCATGAGGTTTGATCGTGATGTTTTCTCTTTACATGCGTGGATTGTTAAGTTTCTTATCCATTTTCTCCCTAGTGACTTCATCGATTTCTTATCTTCCTTAGTGCACTCAGCGCAACTAGGTTTATGCCTAGGCTTAAGGATTTCATTACCATCATAAATTACTTTCTGAGAATCTCTTGCTTTCTTACCATACTCGTGATTGGGTTCCTTAATAATGGGAATACTATGCTTATCGCTTAAGACTCGTGTTTAGTGATCAAGTGAGCGATCAATGGTATTCCTTGTACGCATAAACTTATTTTCAAGCTTGTTTTCAAAGTTTTAGATTGGAAAATCATTCAAAAGTTTTGATTCCTTAGCATTGAATTCTTGCTTAAGCATTTTCACATTTTCTTGAAGTTCTTGTTTTGCTTAGCGCTTTAGAAAGCTTTTCTTGTAAGGAGTTTAACTCTTGTTTCAATACTTCTTCTCTAAAATTACTTTTTCTAATAATTGCACACATTTGGTCATCCATTTCCTGCTCACGGGTAGTTAACTCAAACTTAGCACGTTGTTCATAAATAGCAACTTGTTCTTTATAGGCATTCAGTTCTGAGATAACAGAATCATCAGGGGCACATGCAGTGTATTCATCAAAAACATAGTCATCATTGACTGCAGAAGATGCATTACTTGGTACAACCTCACTTTCACTTTGCTTCACATATTGATCATATGGGACAATATTTCTATTACCCTCATCACCAATATCTGACTCATAAGTTTCAAGAGATTGTACTTTATTGTGCATCTTTTGCTCATCAACATCATCATATAATTTTAATACCTCTGAGATGATTGATTCTTTAGATGGACCAGCTTGCTGTGATTATGAGACCTTAGGAGAGACCATTGGAGAAATACTAGCCATGAAAATTGTTTGTGCAAGAGGGTTCATCATCGACGCCGAGTCGTATGCATTGCGATCGGCGACTTGAAAAGCATTCGATGATTGTGACCTATCTCCCGAATTGGCCGCTCATCCACATCTGCATCATAGGTCTTGGCATTGCCCTCACGAGAAACAACAACTCCTCTTCATCCAAAGCGGCACCATTATCCTTAGCTTGCACGAGCAACATCTTTCTCTCAAGTATTCTCGCATTACGTGGACGTTTTAGAGATGTGCGTTCCTAGCAATGTGTCCTCACCACCACGCTTGTAGCATTTGATGTGCTTTCCTTGTCCTTGATTTGGATTCCTTCCACGATTCTCGATTTGCTACATATCCTCTACCAACTCCACCTTTTCCCTGATCATACGCCTTTCTTGAATTGGTTGCACCACAACCTTCCCATATCCGACAATAGCTTGATTGTGTGGATTGGATGTCGCTCGAGGTTATTGTTGGTGTGTGGAGAGAGTTCATGTTTTGACTAACCATGAGAGCAGTTGATTGATGAAGTTTTCCATGAGAGTGTTTGAGTCGGGAGGCTTATATGCGGATCGGGATGAGCTTGTAATTACCATTACCCAAGGGTATGACTTGAGATGCTTTGGTGGTAATACCAACATTGGTGTAGAAAGTCAGAGAATCATTTGGTGAGTTTGTTTCTCCCCGGTTGGTTTTGAACCGATCAAGAATCCTTTTTCAAACATAGCATGCCTCTCATTCTCAAGTGAAGGCATATAATTGCTCATAGTTTGTATTCTTTAGTCCTTTGGTAAGCTTCACAGAGGTGACAAATTTGTGCCACTCGAGATTCATGTTGTTCACAAACTTTGAGTTCAGCTGAATGTTTGGCATGGTCATTTTGATGTTCCTCATATCATTCACAAGCTTATGAAATCTTACGTAGTACTCATAGACACTCTCATCTGGTTTCATCTTGAAGTGCTCAAACTCATCATACAACTGTGATTCTCTGTCTTCCTTGGTTAATTCAGAACTTGAGAGAAGCATCTTGACGTTATCCCAAACTGCCTTGGCTTCAGTGTTGTGATTGATAAGCTTGTAGATATCTTTTGGAAGACCCTTAAGTATAATGTTAGAAGCCCTGATATCAACATCGAATCTCTTTTTCTCCTTATCATTGAGCTCATCATACGTCTTTGGTCTGTCTAATCCATAGATCATTGTTCCATCTGCAGTAGTATCAATTAAGTCTCTTGTAGTCTCAACCTGATAAGGTCCTTCATCAATGGATTTGAGAATGTTGACCCCATTTTCCTTTCCAAGATAGTACAATCGGATTCGTTGAGCCCATGAGTCATAATCGCCTACATCAAGCATAGGTGGACTAGTATCCGATCCACCGCTGAACGCCCCTCACATGTAAGAAACGATAGTAGGTACGATGTTTGACATGATTACAAGTTCTACGGATTTTACTATTCCTTGATTAAACCGGTAAATTGATTCTTTCACGGGATTTTACTAAACAAAAAGAACAACCGTAAAAATGTAGCACGAAGAAGTAACAAGACTCAATAGACAAGTAGCTAAACAATCAACTCGCTTAGTTATCAACTCGCAAAACACCCAACTCGCTTAATAGCCAAGTCGCATATAGAGACAACTCACTTAATAGCAAGTCGCAAACAGAGACAACTCGCTTAACCACCAAGTCGCTTAAACTAACTCGCTAGCTGTACAACTCGCTTAATAGCCAAGTCGCTTTAGAACACAAGTCGCTTAAAGAAACAACTCGCTTAGAACCCAAGTCTCATAAAGAGTCAACTCGCTAAATAGCCAAGTCGCATAAACCAACTCGCTTCCAATAACAAAGCAACTCGCTTCGTACAACTTTCACAAATAACCACTTTATCAATAAAAAACAACCAAACCACAATGAATTAAGCCTTCCAATTCAAAACATAAACACATATGATGATCCTAAATACAAAAGTACAAGAAAAATTCAAACTTTAACACTAGAATTTGTCCAAATGATTCAAACTCTCCTAAACACTTAAAACTCCAAAAACCTTATGAAATCCACCAAAACAAAGAGCATGAAAGATGAGTGATCAAACCATGGCTCTTGATACCAATTGTAAGATATAGGATTTCACAAACACACTAAACCATAATCACATGAGGCGTTCAAGTATTTTAGAGAGAGAGAGTTCTAGAGAGAGAAAGAGAAGAGAGTTGGGAACTATGTGAAACAAAGAAAAATGATATTGAAGCTCCAACCCTCTACCTTGGGAGGTAGAGGGTATTTATAGTGTCTTACAAATAAACGCCACCTACGGGCTGTGGATCAGGCATACAGTGGGTAAAGACCCGTCCGTCCTCCACGATGTTACTTAACAAACTACTTGCTAACATAACTTGACTACGACTACGAGCTTTCTAACGAATACATATACTTGAGGTGACCGACTATTTAACGACTGAATTTTCTAATTCCTAACAAGATTAGAGTCTATAAGAATACTTCTTGCTTATGCTTGTGCTAATGATCTTAAGCTTTATCAAATGGATGTCAAAAGTGCTTTTCTAAATGCTTTTATTACTTAAGAAGTATATGTAGCTCAACCTCCGGACTTCATCGATTTTGAAAAACCTAAACATGTGTATAAATTAAAGAAAGCCCTTTACGGTCTTAAACAAGCTCCAAAATCTTGGTATGATAGACTCAAGTCATTCTTAATCAAACACAACTACACCATGGGGTTAGTTGATAACATACTTTTTACTAAGAAAAGAGAGTCACACATAATCATTGTTCAAATATATGTAGATGATATTATATTCGGATCCACTTGTCAAGACATGTGTGATGATTTCTCTAAAATCATGCATGACGAGTTTGAGATGAGTATGATGGGAGAACTTAGTTTCTTTCTTGGTCTACAAATCAAACAAGTAGAAGATGGTATCTTCTTTAATCAATCTAAATACATAAAATAGATGTTAAAGAAATTCGGTTTAGAAGAGTCAAAACCAATTAGGACACCAATGTCATCCGACACTAAACTTACAAAAGATGAAGACGGCGAATCTGTTGATAACACAAAATATCGTGGCATGATTGGTAGTCTTCTCTACCTCACGGATAGTAGGCCGGATATCATGTTTAGTGTTTGTCTATGTGCTAGGTTTCAAGAAGACCCTAAAAAATCACATCTAGAAGCCATTAAGAGGATATTTAGATAAATTAAGGGTACGACACAATTAGGATTATGGTATCCTAAGGGTACGGGAGTAGAAACAATTATATATGCAGATTCTGACCATGTAGGTGATTATGTTGATCGAAAAAATACAAGTGGGGTATGTACTTTTATGGGATGTTATTTAACATCTTGGTTTTCTAAGAAACAAACGGCATTAGCAATATCAACAACCAAAGCCGAATATGTCTCCGCCGGCAAAGCATGCCAACAAGCACTATGGATGAAACAAGCGTTAGTTGACTACGACATTCATCTAAGTGACATAGCCATTCTATGTGACAACAAAGGTGCCATAGATTTAAGCAAGAATCCGGTATTACATTCTCGCACAAAGCATATAGAGATTCGTCATCACTTCTTAAGAGACAATGTTCAAAAGGGGAACATCTCTATTGAGAAGGTAGCATCCGAAGACAACATAGCCGACATCCTCACCAAACCGTTGAAGCGGGAACAATTCAACCTACTTCGTCTTGGTCTTGGTCTCATGGAACAATCATCATAATTTATTTTCCTTTCTCTACAAGGTATTTAAACACTAGCCTTCTTCTTTCTGAGTCTAGGATCTCTATTTCACGCACAACTCACAAACAATACGGGAATTTTTAAAACCCAAGATAAGTTTTTTACTTATAACTCGTAGTATTATTTTTCTTTCAAAATAAGTACAAGTTGCAAACACGTAATTACATACACACTTTCTTTATAAAGAATAAACGCCTTTTCGCACATAAAAACCTCTTTTCAAAATGTTTTTCAAATAATACCTCTTCTCGTACCAATTTCACAAAAGCAATTTCTCACGTCTAGGATAAATCACTTTTTCATTATTAATACAAAGTAAAAACCCGTTTTCATTGCATCTCATGTCTTTTCAATGCTAAAGAGGACACATAACTAATATGTGTTTTCAGGTACATTCATTTAAGCAACAATGAATTAGGAGCACTCGGGTTATCTCACATAGTAGTATGCTTTTTCACTTCTAGTTAATTTTTCTTTTCTCTTTAGGAGTCGAGATAACCGCAACTCCAAATAGTTTGCATATAGGCACACACTAGGCACAAATATTTCCAAAAGGAAAATTTTAGTGCCTGAATCACCAAGACCACGGATCCCAAATTTTAATGTCGGACGGATCCTCAAGGAAGGATCCGTGAGACGGAAGCTATTTTTAACTTCTATTTTCTCACTTTAGTTTGGAGTATGTGATTTAATGCTTGTTTTCTCATGATCACATGTCTTAAATTCATATCTAATCATTAGATTTTAATCCATATTTTGGGTCAAGCATTCATTGCAATGCAAAATTTCTTTTCTATAAGTAGGATTCCCAAGTATTCATCTCATCCTCACAAACAAACACCACCATGTCTTCCAAAAGATCTTCCAACTTAGATGAATCACCTAATGCAAACAATCCATTTCAAGAGATCCAAATTTTTGTCCTACCACCTTCCAAAATACCACAATCAAAATCTAGGATATCCGCACGGATTAGCATCTGGCCTTGTTGCTTAGCAAAACCATCATCGAATGGCTCATCACCAACAACTAACTCACCACAAGATGCTTCCATTATAGCACCTCCTTCATCACCAACAAGTACACCAACTTCATCCTACATCAACTCACCACCTAAAGTCACTCTTTTGGAACTCCTTAGGACTCCAACAAGATCTCAACAACCAAAACAAAAAGAAATAGCCTTTTTGACACCTCCCACTTCTTCAAACATAATTTTCCAAGACCTGGAAACCTCACCACCCTTAGCTCCCATTAAGCTACAAGAACACCTATGTTCTTTTCCATCACCACTTCCAAACATCCTGGACATTGATCCGTATTTTCCTATTTTTCCACCACATCTTCCGCATCTCACAAATCAAAACAAACCGGATAACTTCCGCACTCATTACCCACGTCACTTACATTGTGACAATTGCCAATCCACTAGGGATATTGCAATAGAAGTTAGGGAAGAAATGCGATTCATACTCAACCTCATTCTTGATCGCATCAATACCATCACTCATCAAAACATCCATCCATAACCTTATGCAAGCATGGAAGGAATCATTATTACTATTTTCTATTATTAGTATTTTTCTTTTGAGTCATGTTTAAAGAACAAGTATTGTTCTTACTTTTACATGCTTGTATGTGGCATAAATACCACTACATTTTGTTATTTTATTACAAGGCCTTGTTTACATACCTTGGCTCCCAATCTTGATTCTCGTCAATCACAAGATTATTTATGCATGTTACTACTAACCTTTTTCTTTGTAGGATCTTTTATTTTTCTCACTTGACGCCCTAAACTAGGGGGAGCTACCGTCAAGGGGGAGTAAGCGATACGTGGACTAATTCTTTCCACTTTTTATTTCTTCGAAGGGGTTAACTTTTTGTTTCGACAAAAAGGGGGAGAAGAAGTAAAACTTAGGGCTTTCAATACATACATCTAATCTTAAGTTTTACTTATCATAACATTATGTTTTGTCATCAACAAAAAGGGGGAGATTGTTAATACAAATAAATCGTAAAAACGTTTATTAATATTTTGCAATCTCTTTGTGTTTTGTTGATAACAAATATAATGTTATCATAAGTAAAATTATAAGGATACATGTTATTTTTGTAAAGCATTTAGATATAGTCATTTAATACAAATTGTTGTAATTAATCATTTGTTGTAATAGTTTATTATGATGGGTAAAAATCACAACCCATGGATCATATCCATAACCCATGGTATTGACCCATATCCATTTGACTAGATGCATTGCATCTATTAGATACATTGTATCTAATGAAATACCCATGGACCAACCCATAACCCATGATCCATGACCCATAACCAAAAACCCATGGGCAAAGAGGGCGTCCCACGATCCCTAGGTTTACACTAGATCGATCCTCAAGGGAGGGATCCGTGGGATCCGGGAACAATGGCAAGTTTTGCCTATAAATGAGAGCCATTTCTTCATTCTAACTCACCCCTCTTCTCACTAATTCTCTCATATACTCTCACTCTCTTCTAACAAAAGATCACTTGATCTAGAGAGTTGCTCTTCTTTCTTTCTTTATTGATTCTCATATAGGTCCTTCTCTAAGGCGAGATCACGAGCATTCTACAAGTCATCCAAGTAAGGGGTCCTTGATTGATTTGTTCCTCCACAAGATTTCTGTAGCAAAGATCTTGTATTTGATATTTCACATACTTGTTGTGTAAGAGTCGTGTTGGTTTGGTTCACCGTGTTACGGACTCGGTATTTAGCTTTGTACCGGAAAAGGTGTAAGCAACGTTGTGAAGGCTTCTCGCCAAGTCAAGGAGTTTGTTGACATAGTGCTTGAACTCTCGAGTAGGTGACTCGGGGAGTGGAGTAGGCAAGGAAGGTGTCCTTATAGCCGAACCACTATAAATCGGTTGTGTCATTTCTATCCTTTACTTTACCTTATTTACTTGCATTACCATTAGATCTATACTTTCTCTTCATCCATACAATTTCACATAATATCGAATCTAAAATTTTTGAAACTAACTTAAAATCGACAAAACTATTCAACCCCCCCCCCTTCTAGTTTTCTCATATGAGAATTCACTTTATGGACAGGCATCATTGGGTGATTTTGTCAAGCGGTTATATTAGTTGTCCTTAGACTTAAGAAGCATGGAGGTCTTTGATGAGTGTCTAAATACTCATCATTTTTGTACCAATTAAAGCGCAAAAACATCCGAAAACACTCGTAAAGACATCAAAATGATAAAATATCACAAATAAGTGTTTTATGTGTTTTAAATGCAAAATATCAAAAACGGAGAAAACGTATCAAGTTTGCATAATTGGCGCTTTAGTCCCCAAGTTTCAAAAGTTATCAAAAACAGTCCCTGGTAAAACCAAATAAAGAAAAATATCATTTCAAGTCCCTAGGATTCCTAAGTTGTCAAAATTGGTCCTTGAGATTTAAAATTGCAAATTTACAACTTAAGTCCTCGAACTTTGAAATTTGGCAAAATAGTCCTTGGAAAATTGAAAATGTCAAAATTGGTCCTTGTACTATTGAGGTTTGTCGGCTTTAGTCCTTGTGTTAACTTTGGGAAATTGGCAGGATTGGTCCTTCAAGATTTCAGAATTACAAAACAAGTCCTTGTCATATTAACCTAAGCCAAGCCTTGTCAAAACAAAATTGACCCCCTGCCATCTTACCCCATTTGACCCCCTGTCAAAAGCCTATTTTGGACCCTTGGTCAAATCAAGTCAAACAAGCAGAATTACCCGCCCACCTTATCTTCAACCTCCAACTTGCCCTGCAACCCTCTCCAGTCACCTCAACCCTTATCCCTCCCCTCATCATCATACTCACCCACTTTTCCCACCACAATAAATGCCACCCCCCCTAGCAGCTAGTCTCAGAGTCAACAGGTCAAAAACTTGTTTCCCGCCAAAAATGATCCAAAGGCCAAGATTGTCTCTAGACATCCAATGGCTCCAATCATAGCTGGGATACACTCAGAGGAGAGAGATAAGAAGTTTGGTGTATAAAAAGAGGAAGGAGAAGCAAAGGCAAAGGCAGTAGTTAGTTTTCAATATTTCTTTATGTCGTTTTTATTAGCAATGTCTTAATTTAAGTTTAAAATTGTAATTCTCTGTTTTTATGCACTTACTTAAAGTTATTTTATCATTATAAACCATTTTCAAGCAAAGAATTCAAGTTTTTATTCACATTACATATTTTATGCTTATCGTTAAAATTTCCATTTCAAGTTCTTATGTACAAGGTCTTATTAGCTTATCTATAGCTCAAACAAGCTTACATAAGCTTATTATAGCTTTTGTAAGCTTGTACTTAAGTTTCAAGCGCTTTGGGATTTGGTCAATAAAAGTCAACTCGATTCATCATTGGGTATGAAATGGAATTTGGTGTTGCGAGCATGGAATGGGGTGATTATTAGTCTATTGGATTGGTTTAGATAGGATAGTGGCTCTGGTTTCATTCAGGTTTCAAGCCATAGTGGCTAGGACATTTGTAAGTTAATTTCAAGTAACATTGCATAACTGCTTTTTTGTAGTTATAATCTGTCAAACCTGTTCAATTAGTGTTAATTAATTTAGCTAAACATAGTTTGATCATTGAAATAAGTGGATTAGTAGTTAGCTTATTTAAAAATTGCTTATCAGTGATTACAAGGTGTGTTTGGATTTACTGTCAAAACTGTCCCAAAGGTTTAGTCAGTAGTAGTTATCTGTTGGTTCATGCTTGTTTAGTGCTATTTGACTCATATCAGTCTTAATTTTGTGCCTGCAAACCATAAAAGTCAAATCCTCCATTCATCTGTCTTATAATCATAACTGTTGAAATTGTCTATTATCAAAAGCTTGTTTTATGTTCAAAACTCATATAAATGGCTTTCAGTAGTTCCATTCCATCATAATACATCACAATCAGTCCACAATTTAGTCTCAAAGTTCATGAAAGTCAAATCTTCAAAACCATTTTAAAAGTCAAAAGTTGCAATTTCAGTTTTGAGCCTATCTAAGTTGATTTTTCATTGATTCACTCTTGGGTCAAAAGAAGTGAAACTTTGGGTTCTAAAACTTCAACTGGTCAAGTTACTTATTAAGATTTTTGTTGAATTTTAGAAATTTTTCTTAAGCTCCATTTGAGCTTGTCAAACAGGGCTTAAGTGCCCTGTTCATAAACTCAGTCAAAGCTGAGTTTTCTCAGCTTATTGCAGAGCTTACCCAGAGCTCATAAGAGCTTGTCTTGGTCTGTAATTTGGTTTAGAAGCAGTTAGCCAGGTCTAGTTGAGGTTCCAACTTCTGTTTTTCAATTTTAGCTTATTGAGTAGCTGGTGCTTAAGCTCAAAGTAGTATGCTCAAATCTGTTTTTAAGCAATAAGATCAAATCATCATAATCTTAGCAATCTGAATTACGAGGTTTAGAGCGTTAATACTTGTTGCATTTTGGTTCTTTAGCTTATTTAAGCTTCGTTTTGATTTGGTGGCCCTTGGTGCTCATTAGCTTATTCCAAGTGCTTATTTCTAAGCACTTGTGCATGCAGTTGCATTATCCTACACACAACCTACTGTTTTTCCATTTTTCCTAGATTCCTAATAATATTTTATACTTTCTTGAATTTTTCAGATTTTTCCAAGTCTGTTTGGTATTTTTCTCCATTTAAATTAGTTTTTAAGTCTTTTTAATTAACTTTAAATACCATTAATTAAGAAAAGGTTCAAAAAAATAATTTTTCAATTTTCTTAAGTTTAGATAAATATAAAAAGCCAAAAAAGTAATTTTCCAGATTTTTCATAGTCTAATTTGTAATTTTTAGTAATTTAATTAGTTTTTAATAGTTTAAAATTCATAAAAAATAGAAAAATAATCAGAAAAATACAAAAATAGTTTTGAAAATTCTTTTTTGTTATTTTAGATTTTTCCAAGTCATAATTTTATTTTTCTAGCTTTATTTCACATTTTCTTGTATTTTAGGTTATTATTTAATAAGTAAAAATAGTTTTTAATTAATAATAATTAATTAATTAGTTATAAAAATAATTTTCTTTTTTTTAAAAATTTTCTTTTATCATTAGGTTTGTAAAAATATAATTTTCATATTTTTAGGATTAATATTGCTTCAGTTCATATTTTCTTGTATACGTCACGTAGTTTTAAAATTCAGTTTTATAAAAACATAAAAACAAAAACATCATTGTAAAAATAGTGATAGCGTTTATTTAATATTTTTTATCCTTTTAATTTTCTTTAATTTGCATTTAAGCCCCTGTAATTTGTTGGCTATTTCGTAGTTATAATAAATCATATCTCCTTATCTGCTCAAATCTTCTCGATCACTAAACGTTTGACTATTCTCGCGCACGGCTCGTTGGGACATAACGACTGGGAAACACTATACTCTCCGATCTTCATTGCATTTGTTTCCATCGTTTTAAGTTTGTTACGATTAGCCATTCACAAGTGGCTAGCTGCGTGATAAAACTTGACGGTTTGGAGCGAATCAAATTTTAGGCGCCACGGGAGTCTGTGCTAATTATCTCATGTTTAGCGATTAGTGATTTGAATAATCACTCTTTGTTCATACCATCTATCTATATCTATATATATTTACTTATAAAAAATCCAAAACCCAAAACATCCAAAACGTATAAAACACAAAAATATTTTCCTTTGTTTCTATATATGTATCAAATATAAAAATACAAAAGATTTGTCGCTCGAGTTTAATAATAACAACATAAAAGATTACCACCGCAAACCAAGGCAAAGGTACTACCTAACTGGGGTACGACCATAATAAGTTCCCGAACCAAAGATTTAAAACTTACCTTTGTGTCCTCGAGAGTGGTGTACCTTTTTCAAAGAAGCCATTCTGTCTTGTGATTATTGGTTTAAGTTCACCGTTGTTTTGCCTCGATCTTGTTTTAATTGGATTTGTTGTTATATTTACTTGTCGAACCGAAAACCCAAAAGATTCTTCTTACCCCATTTTCACCAATTTCATAATTCCTTTCCTTAACTCGAGATCTCTTAGAGTTAACTCTAGTGCATGCGCACTCGCTCTTCTAGATCATTGAGTCCTTTTCGTGATCTAGCGAAATTCCTAGACGACGCTCGTGAGACGTGTCGCCCAAATAGTCGAACCCGAGATTCGTACTATTTCAAACAACAATATGGCGTATTTAACGAACTATGGCGGAAATGCTCCAAGCACCCACCGAGGGTTATGGAGATGCCATCATTCTACCAAGAATCAATTTCGATCACTTGAATTGAAGACACATTTGATCACACTTGTGTCTACAAATCAATTCCACGGGTTTGATCGTGAAGACCCGTATGCACACATCCGCTGGTTTAACAAGTTGACTTCAACTATCAATTTCAAGGATGTGCCACAAAAGTCATCAAGTTGATGCTATTTCCATTCTCACTTGAGGGGACAAACCGGATTTGGCGAAAAAGAACCCCTCGATCCATCGAAACTGGGAGGAACTTGTTCAAACGTTTGTCAATCATTTCTTTCCTCCATCAAAGACGACTAATCTTAAAATGAAATTTCCGGATTTCGTCAAAATTTTGATGAAAACTTTGGAGAGGCATGGGAGAGATTCAAAGATCTCCTCGTGAAATGCCCCATCATGAATTCACGGAGCTTCAACAAGTTAATATCTTTTATAATGGGTTGAACAGTAACGATCAAGATTCTTTGAATGCAGCCACGGTGGCAATATCTTGAATCGTAAGCCTAAAGATGTGATTGAGATTTATGAGCAAAATCAAAGTTCCTATTTCGCAACAAAGTCAATACTCCGAACACTCGCTTCTTCATCTAATAACTCTTCGAGTTAGTCGCTCCGATAGCCGCTCTAACGGATGTCATCCGTTGTATGATGAAAGATGTAAAGGAAATCAAAAGCGAGATTCATAAACCGGAACCAATCAAAGCCGTAAACAAGGTGTGTGAAACTTGTAGTGGTCCACACGCGTATTATGATTGTCAAGCAACCAATGCTTCTTTTTACCAAGCTCCCGTAGCTTCGGTAAACCACAATCAATACCGACCACAAGTCGATCCTCACTACTGCACCTAGCGGTATGACACCACCGGTTTTCCTCCCTGCAAAACCATGGCAATCAAAATCGTTTTGTTCCGAATCAAGGACAAAATTTCAATAACTCTCAAAATTTCAATCAAAACCGAACAATTTCAACCCACCATATCAAGCTCCAAATCAAAGTTATCAACAACCTTCTCATGCTACCCCACCAAATGACTTCATGAAAATTCTTCGAGTCAAGCATACGCTCAATGCAAACTCGGATCAATAACATGAGGGTTGAGCTAAAAAGGAAATTGATACCACAATGTCTCTAAGAACAAATGAGTTGAAGAATATGATGAGCGTTTCATGAACATGAATATGAACCAAGCTTCATCATCTTCCGGAGGACTCCCAAGCAATACAATTCCCAATCCTAATGCCGAGTTGAAAGCCGCCACCACTCGTAGTGGTAAGACGCACAATGGACCTTCGACCCAATGCCCCTCCTCCGTAGCATTGAGTCAAGTTAGCAAGGATACAACGGACAAGGTGCAATTCTCAAGCCCATGGCATCGCGACACGTCCCACCTTCGGTAGTCCAAGCTTTAAGTCCGAACCAAGTTCAAGACAAGTTCGAGCCCGAAATGACTTCCGTCCGGCTCAAAAGTCTAGTCGACTTCCTTACCCATCAAGAATGAATGATGAGAAGCTCAAAGACAAAACAAAGAGCAAATGGAAAAAATTTTCCAAATCTTCAATGAGCTACACTTTGATATAAGCTTCATGATGCTCTCGCTCTAATGCCTAAATTTGCATCCACGCTTAAAGGCTTACTCACCAAAGAAAGATAAGCTATCCGAGATGGCTAAAACTCTTCTCAATGAGCAATGCTCACGGTCCTTCTCAAGAAGCTTCCCAAAAGCTTGAAGACCCCGGCGATTTCTAATCCCATGTGATTTCTTGGGGATGGTTCAATGCTCCGCCTTGGCCGATCTTGGCGCTAGCATTAACCTCATGCCACTCTCAAGATGGAAGAAACTGTCTCTTCCTAAACTTTCATCCACTTGTATGACACTCGAGCTAGCGGACTGCACCATAACTCGTCCACTTGGGATAGCCGAGGATGTCGTGATGAAAGTGGGAAAGTTTCACTTTCCCACCGACTTTGTTGTAGTAGACTTCGGCGGATCCTAGAGTTCCCTCATCTTAGGGAGAGCTTTCTTGAGAACGAGTCGTGCTATGATTGATGTGTTTGTCAAGAGTTGACCATACGGGTTGACAACGAAGAGCTCACGTTAAAATCAACCGAACTCCAAACCTCAGACAAACAGAGTGTTGCCACAATTGATCAAAGATCCGAAAGATTCAATGCAACACTCTCAAATTTCACGGTTAAGACGAGTCACCAAAACGTCTCGAGCTAAAGCTTTGAAAATCAACCCCGGTTCAAACAAATGGTTTGAAAGTTGTACCGTGGAAGTCAAGAATGTTCTTGATAATGATGATCTAGAATCGAGACTTCATTGGAAGTGGTGGAAATCTGCTAGCTCTAAGAGCACACCACTTGTCCCACCTCCGAATCGCTTTGTCGATCGAGTTTGTTAACTCGTGGATGAAACCAAACTCTTCGATTTCATCCGAATTGGATGATGATATTTGTGATCCAATGGGAGACATCCTTCCCATTGATGAATTGCTCAAAATGATCCATCATCTTCTAGTCTTATTCCGACTCTTCCATCCCTTCCTCACTCCCGATGAGGAAGATGACAACTTTGGAATGAAGTCGATGCATTTATTAGTGATGAGTCAATTCCAACGGAATTGATAATACTTACTTTGATCCGGAGGGAGACATCCTTTTCCGGAAAATCATTGATTGAAGAACCGCTTTCCCACCCTCCCTCCCGGGCATCTTATTGACAATCACCATATAAGCTTCAAGTTTAAGCTTAAAAGTGTCAAAATGGTGATTTGCTTTTTCTCGATGAGGAATGGACTTGCATTCTCATGCACATCTTTATTCCATTCTTCACAGATGGTGTGGTTGCTCTTTTCCTTTCTCTTTCGGGAATGAGGACACCATCTTTGACCCCGTATCATCCTTTATAGTTTCTACTATTAACAATACCGCGGTTATATCTCGTCGGTGGAACTTTCGATGTTCATATGTTTGTTAACACCGTGAACGAAAGTCCGATTGAGATTGGTTTTCCACGTTACTTTCCCCATGAACAAATGAATTGGGTCGAGTCAAGCTAGCGACTCGGTAATCAAAACAAGAGCTAAACATGGGTTTTCACCCGTGTGTACCACCCTAGTGTGGGGAGTTTCCCACTGTTGTATATTCACATTAAAAAAAAAAAAAATCCTTGCTAAAATAATGGTCGTAGTATTTCCTTTACGTTCTATGTTTCGCATAACCGCTGTACTTTGAATATTGAGGCAATATTCAATTCTAGTGGGGGGAATTCTCACGAATTTTATCATGTAATTATACCGCCCAATTCCCCATTTTGGCCAAAATTTTTTTTGGAGCAAGTGTTTTGCACTTACTCATTTGGTTATCATCCGCTTTGTCTAATAAACAAAAGGATTGGCTAATCCAGAGCAAACGGCTCTTGGTAAAGATATCTCAAATCCGTTGACGGCTTGCAATTTGCCCAAAATTGTATGGTATTCATTTCACCATATCCTTAAAAGTGAAGAGTTCACTAGCCCGCAAGTTTATGGCTTGTGGTAAAGGCGATGGAAAACCATAATTGGTAATCACCACCAAAGATAATATTGATAATTTATCTAAGAGTTGGCTAGTCCGTATAAACGGCTTCGGTAAAGACAAATCAAATCCGTTGAAAGTCGATGATTTGCTCAAAATCATTTCGTTATCGGTGTACCAAGGTTCTTACTTGAACTCAAACATTTGGCTACTCGAAGTAATGGCTTTTGGTAAAGAGATGAAATCCATTAATTTTTCTTAAAACATTGCTAGGACTAGCAATATCTTAGTGTGGGGATTGATGAGTGTCTAAATACTCATCATTTTGTACCAATTAAACCGCAAAACATCCGAAAACACTCGGAAAGACATCAAATGATAAAATATCACAAATAAGTGTTTTATGTGTTTTAAATGCAAAAATATCAAAATCTGGTGAAAAACGTATCAAGTTTGCATAATTGGCAGTTTTAGTCCCCCAAGTTTCAAAAGTTGTCAAAAACAGTCCCTGGTAAAACCAAATAAAGAAAAATATCATTTCAAGTCCCTAGGGATTCCTAAGTTGTCAAAATTGGTCCTTGAGATTTAAAATTGCAAATTTACAACTTAAGTCCCTGAACTTTGAAATTTGGCAAAAATAGTCCTTGGAAAATTGAAAATGTCAAAATTGGTCCTTGTACTATTGAGGTTTGTCAGTTTTAGTCCTTGTGTTAACTTTGGGAAATTGGCAGGATTGGTCCTTCAAGATTTCAGAATTACAAAACAAGTCCTTGTCATATTAACCTAAGCCAAGCCTTGTCAAAACAAAATTGACCCCTGCCATCTTACCCCATTTGACCCCCTGTCAAAAGCCTATTTTGGACCCTTGGTCAAATCAAGTCAAACAAGCAGAATTACCCGCCCACCTTATCTTCAACCTCCAACTTGCCCCTGCGCAACCTCTCCAATACCTCAACCCTTATCCCTCCCCTCATCATCATACTCACCCACTTTTCCCACCATAATAAATGCCACCCCCCAGCAACTAGTCTCGAGTCAATGGTCAAAAACTTGTTTCCGCCAAAATGATCCAAAGGCCAAGATTGTCTCTAGACATCCAATGGCTCCAATCATAGCTGGGATACACTCAGAGGAGAGAGATAAGAAGTTTGGTGTATAAAAAGAGGAAGGAGAAGCAAAGGCAAAGGCAGTAGTTAGTTTTCAATATTTTTGTATGTCGTTTTTATTAGCAATGTCTTAATTTAAGTTTAAAATTGTAATTCTCTGTTTTTATGCACTTACTTAAAGTTATTTTATCATTATAAACCATTTTCAAGCAGCAATTCAAGTTTTTATTCACATTACATATTTTATGCTTACTGTTAAAAATTTCCATTTCAAGTTCTTATGTACAAGGTCTTATTAGCTTATCTATAAGCTCAAACAAGCTTACATAAGCTTATTATAGCTTTTTGTAAGCTTGTACTTAAGTTTCAAGCAGTTTTGGGATTTGGTCAATAAAAGTCAACTGATTCATCATTGGGTATGAAATGGAATTTGGTGTTGCAGAGCATGGGAATGGGGTGATTATTAGTCTATTGGATTGGTTTAGATAGGATAGTGGCTCTGGTTTCATTCAGTTTCAAGCCATAGTGGCTAGGACATTTGTAAGTTAACTTCAAGTAACATTGCATAATCTGTTTTTTTGTAGTTATAATCTGTCAAACCTGTTCAATTAGTGTTAATTAAGTTAGCTAAACATAGTTTGATCATTGAAATAAGTGGATTAGTAGTTAGCTTATTTAAAAATTGCTTATCAGTGATTACAAGGTGTGTTTGGATTTACTGTCAAAACTGTCCCAAAGGTTTAGTCAGAAGTAGTTATCTGTTGGTTCATGCTTGTTTAGTGTTATTTGACTCATATCAGTCTTAATTTTATGCCTGCAAACCATAAAAGTCAAATCCTCCATTCATCTGTCTTATAATCATAACTGTTGAAATTGTCTATTATCAAAAGCTTGTTTTATGTTCAAAACTCATATAAATGGCTTTCAGTAGTTCCATTCCATCATAATACATCACAATCAGTCCACAATTTAGTCTCAAAGTTCATGAAAGTCAAATCTTCAAAACCATTTTAAAAGTCAAAAGTTGCAATTTCAGTTTTGAGCCTATCTAAGTTGATTTTTCATTGATTCACTCTTGGGTCAAAAGAAGTGAAACTTTGGGTTCTAAAACTTCAACCGATCAAGTTACTTATTAAGATTTTGTTGAATTTTAGAAATTTTCTTAAGCTCCATTTGAGCTTGTCAAACAGTGGCTTAAGTGTTCTGCTCATAAACCCGCCAAAGTCGAGTTTTCTCACTTATTGCAGAGCTTACCCAGAGCTCATAAGAGCTTGTCTTGGTCTGTAATTTGGTTTAGAAGCAGTTAGCCAGATCTAGTTGAGGTTCCAACTTCTATTTTTCAATTTTAGCTTATTGAGTAGCTGGTGCTTAAGCTCAAAGTAGTATGCTCAAATCTGTTTTTAAGCAATAAGATCAAATCATCATAATCTTAGCAATCTGAATTACAGAGGTTTAGAGCAGTTAATACTTGTTGCATTTTGGTTCTTTTAGCTTATTTAAGCTTCTGTTTCAGTTTGGTGGCCATTGGTGCTCATTAGCTTATTCCAAGTGCTTATTTCTAAGCACTTGTGCCTGCAGTTGCATTATCCTACACACAACCTACTGTTTTTCCATTTTTCCTAGATTCCTAATAATATTTTAGACTTTCCTTGAATTTTTCAGATTTTTCCAAGTCTGTTTGGTATTTTTCTCCATTTAAATTAGTTTTTAAGTCTTTTTAATTAGCTTTAAATACCATTAATTAAGAAAAGGTTCAAAAATAATATTTCAATTTTCTTAAGTTTAGATAAATATAAAAAGCCAAAAAGTAATTTTCCAGATTTTTATAGTTTAATTTGTAATTTTAGTAATTTAATTAGTTTTAATAGTTTAAAATTCATAAAAATAGAAAATAATCGAAAAATACAAAATAGTTTTGAAAATTTTTTTTGTTATTTTAGATTTTTCCAAGTCATAATTTTATTTTTCTAGCTTTATTTCACATTTTCTTGTATTTTAGGTTATTATTTAATAAGTAAAATAGTTTTAATTAATAATAATTAATTAATTAGTTATAAAAATAATTTTCTTTTTTAAAAATTTTCTTTTATCATTAGGTTTGTAAAATATAATTTTCATATTTTAGGATTACTATTGCTTCATTCATATTTTCTTGTATACGCCACGTAGTTTTAAAATTCGCTTTATAAAACATAAAACAAAACATCATTGTAAAAATAGT
Organism: Chrysanthemum lavandulifolium; assembly: GCA_022545495.1. Classification (NCBI taxonomy): domain Eukaryota; kingdom Viridiplantae; phylum Streptophyta; class Magnoliopsida; order Asterales; family Asteraceae; genus Chrysanthemum; species Chrysanthemum lavandulifolium. The sequence continues at coordinate 119,460,610 of CM040242.1, forward strand.
GATAGCGTTTATTTAATATTTTTATCTTTTAATTTTCTTTAATTTGCATTTAAGCTCCTGTAATTTGTTGGCTATTTCTGTAGTTATAATAAATCATATCTCCTTATCTGTTCAAATCTTCTCGATCACTAAACGTTTGACTATTCTCGCACGGCTCGTTTGGACATAACGACCTGGGGAAACACTATACTCTTCTGATCTTCATTGCATTTGTTTCCAGACTGTTTTAAGTTTGTTACAGTTAGCCATTCACAAGTGGCTAGCTTGCGTGATAAAACTTGACGGTTTGGAGCGAATCAGTCTTGCATGTGTGGATATCACTTTCTTATTATAGTTAAACGATGTCTTGAATAAGATAGTTATAAAGAATATTTTCAATAGTGATGTGAAGCACATTAATGACACGTGCAGTCAAAATAGGATTTGTTCATCTACTTGTTTCCTGGAGTTAGATACTATTGGGCCACTCATTTAATTGATTAGATGTTTGTATGGCCGTGCCTGATCTGTGCTAAACTGTCAAGTCTAATCACACAAGCTAGCCACTTATGAATGGCTAACCGTAATAGACTTAAACCGCTTAAAACACAAATACAATGAAGATCGGAGAATACAATGGATTCCGGGTCGTTAAGTCCCACGGAGACTCAATGGTGTGTAAACACTGATCGACGATAGAATGATCACTAATGATAGTGATCGCCAAGGAATTGGATGGATAATTACACACTCGAAAAGTTTATAAAATAAAGCGACTTAAATACAAATTAAGAAAATTAAAAGATAAAATATATTAAATAAACGCTATTACTATATTTAAAATGATGAACGTTTAAAACTTAAAACGACGTTTAAATAAAATTACGTAACGCACAAAATAAAAAGTGAGATCTAAGAAATAAAAGTCCTAAAATATGAAAATGACATTTTACAATCCTAATGATAAAAGAAAATTTATAGAAAAAGAAAATTATTTTTATAACTAATTATCTAATTATTATTAATTAAAACTATTTTTAACTATTAAATAATAGCCTAAAATACAAGAAAATATGAAACAAAGCTAGAAAATAAAATTTTACTTAGAAAATCTAAAATAACAAAATAGAATTTTCAAAACTATTTTTGTATTTTTTGAATATTTTTCTATTTTTATGAATTAAAACTATTAAAATTAATTAAATAGCTTAAAAATACAAATTTAACTAAGAAAATCTAGAAAATATTTTTTGACTTTTTATATTTATCTTAACCTAAGAAAATGAAAATCATTTTTTGAAGCTTTTCTTAATTAATGGTATTTAAAGCTAATTAAAAGGCCTAAAATTAATTTAAATGCGTAAAAATAGCAAACCAACTTAGAAAATCTGAAAAATTCAAGATAAGCTTAAAATAAAGTGAGGAATCTAGGAAAAATGGAAAAACAAGGGGTTGTGCGTGGGAATTTGAAACTGATGTGCAAAGTGCTTATGAAATAAGCACTTGGATAAGCTAAAGAGACAAAACAAGCACCAAACTGATACACAAGCTATATAATGCTAAAACTACCTAAATGCAACTAGAAACAACAAGCATGAACCACAGAATTGCAAATTACCAAGATTTGAGGTTTTGGCTAAATAAGCTAAAAACAGATTTGGGTAGCTATTTTGAGCTTATGCACAAGCTTCTAGATAAGCTGAAAATGAAAACTACAAATTGGAACTTAATCAAGACCTGGGTGAGAGCTTGTAAACCAAAAAGGAGACCTAGATAAGCTCAAATGAGCTGTGTACAAGCCTAGCAAAACCCTCATGCACTCACTCAATCGAGTCTATGCACAGGGCATTTGTCCCCATGTTCAACAACAATTTTAGAACTTATAAAATTTAACAAAATCCACAAAATAACAATAATAAAGTAGACCAAGGAAGTTTTTAAAACCACAAGATTCACTTAGATTGGCTCGAAATGAGTCCAAGAAAATTCATCCCATTTGGGCATAAACCCACTATTTCAACATTTGACTTTTGAACAAAACCGAAAAGTTGACTATTTTGAGTTTTGATCTTGATTTGTGAACTGAAAATGATATATAATGATGAAATAAAACTGAAGCAAGCTATACCTATGAATTTGAAACACAAAACAAACTTTTGATTTTACAAAAATCCTACAGTTGAGTTATTAAGACAGTTATAATGTGATGTTGACTTAGGGCCTGTGCAGACTCAAGTTTATGACTGCAATGAGCTAAAATGAGCCAACCAAGCATGAGACAACATATACCAAGCACAGAACTAGGCTCTAATGCAGTTTTGACAGCAAATCCAAACACACTTATTAAACACTGATTTGAACTCTAAATTAGCTAAACACTGATCCAACTAGTATAACTGATCAAACTGAGTGACAATGACCTAATTGCAACTATTTAAGCAGGTTTATACTAATGGTGACCACAGATACAGATAAGCATGAAATGCAAATGGCTTGAAAAGTGAAAATAAGAAAATCACTCACCACTGCCCAGCTGTTATGCAAGCTAAAACCAATTCCAACCCTACACTAACCTAATCCATTTTAACCCAAATCCACCTCTGCATCATCCCACATCATCACCAAAACCATTCTTGGCCCAGTTTGACTTTTGTTGACCATTTCACAAAGTTAATTGAAACTTAATTGTGAGCTTATAAAAAGGTTAAACAGAGTTTAAATAACTTGTTTGAGCATTAAAAACAGGCTACTGAAAGCTTAAACATAAGAATGTGAGACTGAAATATGCAACAAGAATATGAAACATGGAATTTATCTAAAAGCTTGGATTGAAAACTCAACAACACATTCCACCGATAATTTAACTTAAAGGTGATACAAAGAAGTGAAATTACAACATTTGGAATTAAACTAAGACATCTATAAAAAACGACATTGAGAAAAATTTAAAACTAACTACTTCCTTCCTCCTCTTCTCTTGCCTCTTTTATATTCCAAACTTCTTCCCACTTGTTTCGATTTGATCCCACCATCTTTCTAAGCCATTGGATGCTTTGAGTGAATTTTGGCCATAGGATCATTTTTTGGCGGAAATGGTTATGACCATTGGGAAGGTTGAGTGAGGAGGTAGAGGTAGCATTAAATGTGTTTTGTAGTTGTGTGGAGGGGGAAACATGGAAGGGATAAGGTGAGGAGGGGATGGGATTGAGTGATTTCAGGGGAAGCAGGTGAAAGGGAAGACTATTGGCGCCAAGGTGTGTTTGTTTGACCATTTGGTTTGACCGGATATTAGTAATAGTGGGGTCCAAAATGGAAGGGTCCAAAGGTGTTGGCATGGGGTCACAATTGGTATTTGACAAGGCCAAGGTATGAAAGGGTTTAAATGACAAGGACTTGTGTTGTAATTTCAAATTTCAAGGACCATACGCTAATTCATCAAAGATGTTTCAAGGGACCAAAAGTAACAAGCTCCAATAGTATAAGGACCAAACTTGACAATTTCCAAATTCCAAGGACCATTTTTGACAATTTTCAAACTTGAGGACCAAAGTTGTAATTTTGCAAATTTTAAACTTTGAAGGGTTTGTTTTAACAACTTTTGAATCCCATGGACCTTAAATGACATTTTCTTTATTTTGATATACCGTGGACTGCTTTTTGACAACTTGTGAAACTTGGGGACTAAAGCGCCAATTTTGCAAACTTGATATGTTTTTCATCCGATTTTAAACATTTTTGCATTTGAAACACATAAAACACGATTTGTGATATTTTCATCATTTTGATGCATTTTGAGTGTTTTCGAGATGATTTTGCAGTTTAGATTGACAAAATGATGAGTATTTAGACACTCATCAATCCCCACACTAAGATATTGCTAGTCCCTAGCAATGTTTTGAAACTTTAATGGATTTTAAATAACTCTTTACCAAAATCCATCACTCGGAGTAGCCAAATGTTTCGATTCAAGTAAGAACCTTGGTACATCGATAACCAAATGATTTTGAGCAAATCATAAGTCAGAACGGATTTGATTTGTCTTTACCGTGTCGCTTGCTCGGACTAGCCAACTCTTAGATAAATTATCGAATTATCTTTGGTGAGTGATTACCAATTATGGATTTTCCATCGCCTTTACCACAAGCCATAATCTTAAGGCTAGCCAACTCTTCACTTTTTAGGATATGGTGAGTGAATACCATACAATTTTGGGCAAATTGCAAGCCGTAAACCGATTTGATATATCTTTACCAAGAGCCGCTTGCTCTGGATTAGCTAATCCTTTTGTCTTACAGACATGGCGATCGATAATCAAGTCGAGTAAGTGAAAACACTTACTCCAAAAAAATTTTGGCCAAAACGGGAATTGGGTGGATAATATATGATAAAATTCGTGAGAATTCCCCACACTTAGAAATGAATATTGCCCTCAATATTCAAAGTACCGCGGTTATGCCAAACAAAGAACGTAAAAGGAAATATTACGGCCATTATTTGAAAGAGATTTTTTTTTTTTTTTTTAATATATATATATATATAACATGTGGGTATCTCCCACACTAAGGTGGTAGAAAGGGTAAGAAGTCGAAATATGGGTGAAAACCCATATGGTGTGTGCTATCTTTTGATTATCGAGTCGCTAGCTTGACTCGATCCCCAATTCATTGGTTCATGGGAAGCAAAGTGGAAGAAACAATCTCCATCGGACTTTCATTCAAGATGTTTGGACAAACATTTGAAGCACGTGAAAGTTCCACACCGATGAGATATAGAGAGAACCGCTCAAAATGATAATTGAAAATGCCGGATCAAAAATAGTGTCCTCATTCCCGAAGGAGAAAAGGGAAAGAGCAACCACACCATTTGTGAAGAATGGAATAAATATGTGCATCACAATGCATGTCCATTCCTCATTAGAAAGAAGCAAATCACCATTTTGACATTTTAAGCTTAAACTTAAAGCTTGTATGGTGATTGGCAACAAGATTTCGGGAGGAGAGTGAAACGGTTCTTCAATCAATAGATTTTCAAGAAAGAGGATGTCTCCTCCGAATCAAAGTAGTATTGTCAATTCCTGTTGGAATTGACTCATCACTAAGAAAATCATTGACCTCCTTCCAAATTTGTCATCTTCCTCATCCGGAGGAGAGAAGAAATGGAAGAGTCGGAAATGGGATAAGAAATGAGTGGATGATCATTATATAGGAGATTTCTAGTTTCTCCAAGATCGGCTTCAAATCAAAGAGATCATCGCCACTTCGATGAAAGTGGATGATGTGAGCGAGTTCATCGGTGAACTCCTCAAGAAGAGGATCGATCGCGGGAGTGATGCCTCAACATACTCGATGTCTCCATAAGATTTACAATCATCGCTAAAATCGAGAAAGTCTCAAATGATCATTTGAACACTCAAGAGGGAAGAAGAATCACATATGATCGAAATTTCGTGACTCTCTCGGGATTGGGACAAGGTCCTCAACACTAGACTTTATAAATTCGTCCGATTCCTTTTCGTGAACAAGTGTCAAGATGCTCATCCCCATGTTCGAGAGAGTGAGTGGGAGCTTGGTGTGATAACAATAGATCGAGGGAGTTTAGAAGGACTAGCATACATATGTTTAATACTTTCCATTTGTTCTTCCGCTAGTAATTCCATCATAGTCTTTTCTCCCGATTTTTCATGGAAGGAGTCTCAACCGATGAACTTGATGAACCGTTATAAAATTGTAGGATATCAAGGATATCTTCATCATCGTCGTCATCGGGAATGAAACGGAATCGAGAGCTAGATTTGGCCGCTTTTTCTTTTGCAATTGATTCCTAATAGATTGTTCAAAGGCAATTTGGGAATCTAATTTAGCGACCGCTTCTTGACTAACAAAACTTCCATGGATTTCTCATTTGGATTATCTTGGGGATGTTTAGATTCCTTCAAATCTTTCACTAAATCCAAAAGATCAAGGAGAAGATTTTGAGGAAGTGGCTCAGGCTGGTACTGTAGAGGTTGGTCATGATATGAAGAGTCGTAATTGTTACAAGGAAATGGATTCCTTGTTTGACAATCCGAGCTAGAGTGAGGACCTCCACAATACTCACAACAGTAAAACTGATGTGGCTGTGAGTGGTATGTGTTGTAGTCATAATTGTTATCGTGAACCCGCTCATAGACAAGCGTGTTTCACGATTGACAATCGAATCGGAATGTGAACCACCACAAGACTCACAACAAGAAATCTGCCGAGTCTCACAGTGTGGCGGTGATGGAATAAATCATCGTGTTATGGTAGGAATAGGGATCCCGGTTATAGATGCACCCGCTTCCGATTCCACCACGCTACAACCGGGCAATTGCCACCATTATAAGGACCACCACACCATTGACAACCAAGAGGGTGAGGATAAGACATAGAAAGAATCAAAAGGTTTTAGAGGGTAAGAAATGAAGAATCAAAAGGTAAGAGGGTAAAGAGGAATATTTTGGTGTTTTGAAAACATGATGATAAAACAAAGAATGAAAATATTTTTATGCTTTTAACACTTTAGGAAAAGTGCTAATGAACTTTTAGATTTTTCGATAACTTTACAAAAACTTTTTACAAAAGACGGTATATGCACAAGAATGGGTATGAAAAGGTATAACACACGCTAAAGCCTCAGCAAGTGGCGCTAAAATTTGATCTGTGCTAAACTGTCAAGTCTAATCACACAAGCTAGCCACTCATGAATGGCTAACCGTAATAGACTTAAACCGCTTAAAACACAAATACAATGAAGATCGAGAATACGGTGGATTCCCGGTCGTTAAGTCCCACGGAGACTCAATGGTGTGTAAACACTTGATCGACGATAGAATGATCACTAATGATAGTGATCGCAAGGAATTGGATGGATAATTACACCACCGAAAAGTTTATAAAATAAAGCGACTTAAATACAAATTAAGAAAATTAAAAGATAAAATATATTAAATAAACGCTATTACTATATTTAAAATGATGAACGTTTAAAACTTAAAACGTACGTTTAAATAAAATTACGTAAACGTACAAAATAAAAAGTGAGATCTAAGAAATAAAAGTCCTAAAAATATGAAAATGACATTTTTACAATCCTAATGATAAAAGAAAATTTATAGAAAAAAGAAAATTATTTTTATAACTAATTATCTAATTATTATTAATTAAAAACTATTTTTAACTATTAAATAATAGCCTAAAATACAAGAAAATATGAAACAAAGCTAGAAAAATAAAATTTTTACTTAGAAAAATCTAAAATAACAAAATAGAATTTTCAAAACTATTTTTGTATTTTTCGAATATTTTCTATTTTTATGAATTAAAACTATTAAAAATTAATTAAATAGCTTAAAAATACAAATTTAACTAAGAAAAATCTAGAAAAATATTTTTTTGACTTTTTATATTTATCTTAACCTAAGAAAAATGAAAAATCATTTTTTTGAAGCTTTTCTTAATTAATGGTATTTAAAGCTAATTAAAAAGGCCTAAAAATTAATTTAAATGCAGAAAAATAGCAAACCAACTTAGAAAAATCTGAAAAATTCAAGATAAGCTTAAAATAAAGTGAGGAATCTAGGAAAAATGGAAAAACAAGGGGTTGTGCGTGGGAATTTGAAACTGATGTGCAAAGTGCTTATGAAATAAGCACTTGGATAAGCTAAAGGGACAAAACAAGCACCAAACTGATACACAAGCTATATAATGCTAAAACTACCTAAATGCAACTAGAAACAACAAGCATGAACCACAGAATTGCAAATTACCAAGATTTGAGGTTTTGGCTAAATAAGCTAAAAACATATTTGGGTAGCTACTTTGAGCTTATGCACAAGCTTCTAGATAAGCTGAAAATGAAAACTACAAATTGGAACTTAATCAAGACCTGGGTGAGAGCTTGTAAACCAAAAAGGAGACCTAGATAAGCTCAAATGAGCTGTGTACAAGCCTAGCAAAACCCCTGTGCAGACTCAGCTTCAACTGAGTCTATGCACAGGGCATTTGTCCCCATGTTCAACAGCAATTTTAGAACTTATAAAAATTTAACAAAAATCCACAAAAATAACAATAATAAAGTAGACCAAGGGAAGTTTTTAAAACCACAAGATTCACTTAGATTGGCTCAGAAATGAGTCCAAGAAAATTCATCCCATTTGGGCATAAACTGACTATTTCAACATTTTGACTTTTGAACAAAACTGAAAAGTTGACTATTTTGAGTTTTGATCTTGATTTGTGAACTGAAAATGATATATAATGATGAAATAAAACTGAAGCAAGCTATACCTATGAATTTGAAACACAAAACAAACTTTTGATTTTACAAAAATCCTACAGTTGAGTTATTAAGACAGTTATAATGTGATGTTGACTTAGGGCCTGTGCAGACTCAAGTTTATGACTGCAATGAGCTAAAATGAGCCAACCAAGCATGAGACAACATATACCAAGCACAGAACTAGGCTCTAATGCAGTTTTGACAGCAAATCCAAACACACTTATTAAACACTGATTTGAACTCTAAATTAGCTAAACACTGATCCAACTAGTATAACTGATCAAACTGAGTGACAATGACCTAATTGCAACTATTTAAGCAGGTTTATACTAATGGTGACCACAGATACACAGATAAGCATGAAATGCAAAATGGCTTGAAAAGTGAAAATAAGAAAATCACTCACCACTGCCCAGCTGTTATGCAAGCTAAAACCAATTCCAACCCTACACTAACCTAATCCATTTTAACCCAAATCCACCTCTGCATCATCCCACATCATCACCAAAACCATTCTTGGCCCAGTTTGACTTTTGTTGACCATTTCACAAAGTTAATTGAAACTTAATTGTGAGCTTATAAAAGGTTAAACAGAGTTTAAATAACTTGTTTGAGCATTAAAACAAAGCATCGAAAGCTTAAACATAAGAATGTGAGACTGAAATATGCAACAGTAACATGAAACATGGAATTTATCTAAAAGCTTGGATTGAAAACTCAACAACACATTACACTGATAATTTAACTTAAAGGTGATACAAAGAAGTGAAATTACAACATTTGGAATTAAACTAAGACATCTATAAAAAAAACGACATTGAGAAAAATTTAAAAACTAACTACTTCCCTTCCTCCTCTTCTCTTGCCTCTTTTTATATTCCAAACTTCTTCCCACTTGTTTCTGATTTGATCCCACCATCTTTCTAAGCCATTGGATGCTTTGAGTGAATTTTGGCCATAGGATCATTTTTTGGCGGGAAATGGTTATGACCTGTTGGGAAGGTTGAGTGAGGAGGTAGAGGTAGCATTAAATGTGTTTTGTAGTTGTGTGGAGGTGGGGGGAACATGGAAGGGATAAGGTGAGGAGGGGGGATGGGATTGAGTGATTTCAGGGGAAGCAGGTGAAAGGGGAAGACTATTGGCGCCAAGGTGTGTTTGTTTGACCATTTGGTTTGACCGGATATTAGTAATAGGCAGGGGGTCCAAAATGGAAGGGTCCAAAGGTGTTGGCAGGGGGTCACAATTGGTATTTGACAAGGCCAAGGGTATGAAAGGGTTTAAATGACAAGGACTTGTGTTGTAATTTCTGAAATTTCAAGGACCAAGGCTGCCAATTCATCAAAGATGTTTCAAGGGACCAAAAGTAACAAGCTCCAATAGTATAAGGACCAAACTTGACAATTTCCAAATTCCAAGGACCATTTTTGACAATTTTCAAACTTGAGGGACCAAAGTTGTAATTTTGCAAATTTTAAACTTTGAAGGGTTTGTTTTAACAACTTTTGAATCCCATGGACCTTAAATGACATTTTTCTTTATTTTGATATACCAGGGACTGTTTTTGACAACTTGTGAAACTTGGGGACTAAAACTGCCAATTTTGCAAACTTGATATGTTTTTCATCGATTTTAAACATTTTGCATTTGAAACACATAAAACACGATTTGTGATATTTTCATCATTTTGATGCATTTTGAGTGTTTTCGATGATTTTGCAGCTTAGATTGTATAAAATGATGAGATTTAGACACTCATCGCTGCCCAAAGTAAGTTAAGATAAATCTTGTTTACATTTGGTAATGTTGATAATATCTTAAACGAGAAACATAATAGTTAAACATTATGGAATGACTTTGATCCATATCCATAGGTTAACAAGTATTTGAAACAAAATGATGTTTAATGATAAACCATTTACACTAAAACGTTTTTACGAAACCGCACTCAGATATTTCTAGGAGCAATGGCGTGTTGCTAGACGCTTACCATTGCTTGTATAAGTCATTGACATTCGCAAGTGGGAGCTATTGGTAATGCTCAAGTCTTAATCGGTAATTATATGGCTAGAAATACGTGAGCCTATTGGGGTACACACAGATACACCGAGAGATTACTTTTATAATGTAATTAATATATTTAATGTAATTAATATATTTAATGTAATTATATTAACTGCATTAGTTAAATAAATTCACGAAATGATTAACGATCATTAGTTAAACCGTTAGACGCTTTAATAACTAAATAGGGTTTTACAATTAATTGGTAATGAAGTAACTAATTAGACTAAAGCCCAACACGAATGGGGAACCCTTTGGGGAGCCCATGATCAGCCGAACTAGGCTATATGGAGGAGGTGTTTGTTTCTAACTTAGACTCCAAGTTATCTAGGCTATATAATGAATTCCATTATTCATTATATAGTAATCTTTGCATAACCTAAAACACAAACTTCTCCCTCTCTCTTTACCCTCAAAAGATCGACAATAAACTCTAAAGGGTTTACCTCTGTCAATTTTCAAAAACAAAGAACAAGAACTTCGTTTGTTTGATCGTGAATAACGTGAACTAGCATTCAAGTAATCTACCACAAGTTGTAGTGTATGCAACTATAAAGATAATCTAAGTTGCTGATTTTAGTGTTTCGTGTAAACCAAGAAGAGTTCAAGATCCGTGCTTGATCAACTGTAACAAGAACAAGAGGTTAGTAAACTATGTGTTTATGTGTTAATTCATGTACGTCATTCAGATCCTTTTGGGACAATCTTTCCGCTGCGTACGCGTGTTATAATATAGTTATAAGGACATTAAATCTCAATAGGTGGAGGGTTCACAAGAGAGGAATGAAGCAAGGTGGAGTGTTATTATTTGAAACACCAATGCCAAAGAATTTGACAAGGGTTTTGCTAAATGAAAACATCTTTTAAACAAAGGTTTTTCACATATTCAAGAAACCAATTCCTCAAAACGAGGACATCATCTGCAAATTAAAGATGAGAGATATGTCACAAAAATATGGTTATCTTGCATACATAGTTATTCACTTGTTTTAAGAACCTCGCTAGTAAAAAACTATCATTTTTTCCGTTTGTAATATGTACAAAAATAATGCATATATATCTATACTACATTATAAACGATTTCGGACTTCCTATAAAAGGAAGTCGTAAAATTTTAAGACTAAAAACATTACAGTACTATAAAAAGTAAATTAGAAAATTAATGTAAAATTTGAAAATTTACGTCTTATTTAAACCATATAATAACTTCCTCCAATAATGATATATTTTAATAGAATTGTTTATAAAAAAAACTTACTAAACTTGTAACCACCAATTTAATGCTAAAATTTAAAAAATAAAAATGCTAAGCATTTACACTATTAATAATTTAGAACATGCCAAGTAAGAAAGGTTTGAAATGAAAACATTTATTCGTCACAAAAATAATCACCGAATACTCGCCGCCGCATTACACGGTACCCTTTTAGTTTTCATATAATACCATAATAATTTTGTGACAATACATAGTTCTTTTGCATATGGTTTGGTAGATCGGATTACGCTGATTATTTGCGACTTTCGACATAAAAAATGACACTAATTCTTTGATCAAACATCCAAATTACGGTTGCATGATAACCTCGATCTTATATATAAACAAGTTAATTAAAAGGAACAAGTCACACAATATATCTTAACATGATCTAATTCAAAGAAAGTCAATGTTGAAAGAACAACTGAACTTATTAGACACAAAACATCAAACACGGTTTGCCAACTTCATCACCACCCAAACAACAAAAAAGATTGTATGAATCAACGCAATCAGCCCACAAGCCAACATCCAAATCAAACAAATCCAAATACTCGTCACATCGACATACATATCAGGAGCCATCATTGCCAACGACTGTAGATAAGTAGCCACCATGAACACCACCGCGAACAATGTTGCAATGGTAAGCACCCACATCAAGAACTTGTTCCTTAGGGAAAATCCACTGATCAACAAAAGAACTATGCCCAATGATAATATCATAGTAAACGTATTATACATCACAAAACTATTAAACTGGTCCATGTCTACTTGGGTCTGGACTGCGTTTCCAAGCTCATATCGACTATTTTGAGGGTTTGTAATAGTCCCACCTGGTGGGTTTATCCCTGAATGGAACGCCATCCCTGCTACAACCAATGCTGCAAGTATTAGCATTCCGCGTTGCTTTTGAAGCCAACTTTGATCATTGTTCACATATCGAGCCCATGTTCTAGATAGTAACCCCTTTCGTTGTGGTTTAGGGAGAACACCATTTGATCTCAAAACACCGGCTTCCATTAGATTTTCTCTTGTTTGCATTTCGACTGTTTCATTAATCTTTGTATCCATATTTGATGTGATGAGACAATAAGGCCATTACATGTTATATATACTATCAGTTTCATGGATAGAGAACAAAGGTTTTTCCATGATGTTAAGAACAAGGTTCTTGATAATTTATAGATTTCATATATCAGTTTTAACGTTATTTAAAGCGTGACTTCAAAAAAAATATGAGATTTATATATCATATTATATCGAGTTACAAAAAGTTTTATACATAATAAATAAGTCATTAAACTAGTTTTAAATGTAAATTTCTTCATTTATATTTAAAAAAAAAAAAAAAAAAAAAAAAAACAATTTCATATAGTTAAGTTCAGGGCAGGCGTGCCGTGTCTATTACGTAACGTAGAGATCACGTACGCCTCTTATTATTTTTTTGTGGTGTTTTGTGCCTCATTGCACGCCTTTTAGAACTAAGAATGAATTGTCAACTTTGACCAAGTCTACTCTTTCCAAGTCAAACGATTCCAAACTTTCTATAAGGGATAACGTCTCTTTAATAGGAGATCTAACAATATCTTTTTGATGTTTTTAAGAAGAATATGGGTGGAATGAGTTACTGATTATTTTATTAAAAATAACTACGTAGTACAAATGTTTTTAAAGATTAATTAACTTAAATGTTAGACATATCTGGGCACAGGATACATTGTCATATTCATTCATTGAGAAATAGTTAGCAAATGAAATGTATCTGCAATTAGCAATCTTCAATGCAAACATTGGAGATGCTTTAAATAATCTGTTTTATCATATATTTAATGCATTAATGAAACTTGTACTGGATTATTGAAACAACTCCATTCTAAATATTCAATAGTACGAGATATTATGATATGCGCAATGCACCGGTTTTGTTTTTCAAAAAAAAAAAAGTTGAATTTTTGCTTACGTTTAAAACTCAACTTTTTTATAATAATGACGCAAGTTGATATATTGTTTTTCACTTTTTTCAAATACACTTTGTATCATTTTTCAACAAAACATGTTATTGGTTCTTCACACACGTGCGATGCACACGTTATATTACTTTGCTACTTTTGTTTTATATTACTTACAATTAACTTTAGCTTGATTTTATTTGTGTTTTGTTTACCCGAGTACAAAGGAAGGAGTATAACCGTTTTGTTGTAGTTCTTTCTTTAGTACATTCGTATATTTAAAAAAAATGAAGTTCTATATAGATCTATGAAGGAAGTGTTATCTTGGGATCGTTGTAAAGTCAAGAACTATAAAGAGAAAATCTTAAATCTTTTGCTCAATTTTTTATTCATATATATATATATATATATATATATATATATATTTGTGCTTGTGGTGTACAAGCTTAAAATAGATAAAATAGGTACACATATCGTCCGTTGGATCATGCTTGATTGATGAGATCAAATAAAATAATAAAAATTAATTATATATTTAATATAAGGGTATTATGGTAATCTTGGTTTGTGCATTATCTCTCTCAACAATTAACACATCTGATTTTATTTTCCTAAGAATCCCATCAAATGTGCATTATCTCTCTGCATTATCTCTCTCAACAATTAACACATCATATTTTTTTTCTAGGAATCCCATCATATCATACGTTACAATCAAAATCATAACTAACCGGATACATATAAAGATGAAGACCATCAACCCACATCAAACGACATATTCAATTGACGAACATCATACTCGAAATTGCCTAGTATGTCTAATTCACTTGAGGATGATTCGATGCAAGGTATGTCTAAAATTATGATTTTTTCTTTTTTTTTAACAATAATATAGAAATTGTGGTAATGGTTACATTTTGCCCAAGATGTCGAATTTGCCCAGATTTTTTAGGAATTAGACATTGAAATATAGAAATTGTGGTAATGGCTAGAAATTGCCCAGTAAGTTTTGTTTATGGATATAGAAATTGTGGTAATGGTTAAATTGTGGTAATGTATTCATTGAAATAAAGAATTTGACAAGTATGTTTTTAGGAATTATAGAAATTGTGTTCTTATTAGTCATTTTTTTTAGTTTTGTTAATCATTTGTAAATTTTTTAAGGAGATTTCACTCTTATGATTACAATTCAGTCATGATAATGTAAGATGCGTGAAAAGTTTTTACGTGTGTCAGTAGGGAATTATATGACGATTTTATACTTTATATTTTACGTGTGTCGGTATGTTTTTAGGAACTAGACATTGAAATATAATGACATTGCTATTGATTTAAGTTGAACAACTCATGAGTTTTATTTTATTTATCCGATTCATATTAATATGTAATGTTTATTTGTTATAAGGTGAGCCTTCAACTCCACGATCAACTAATACTGTGCAAGACAATGTTGTTGATGCTGAGAGTGTTACACAAGTTGGGAGTTACCAACCAACCCCGCCTGTAGTAAGTTTTGGATTCCAAGCTAAGAATAAACCCGTGAGGAACTCGGTTTGATACTATTGAACAAGCTTTAAAGTTTTATAAGGAGTATGCGAGGAAGGTGGTTTCAAGTTAGGAGGGGTGGGCGTCTAATAGGAAAAAAAACAAAATCCAGATCTCAAATACTTTTGTTGTTCTAGAGAAGGCATGAAACCATCGCCGAAGGATGATATTTCAAAGAAAGATAAGTCAAAGACGGATACCCCATCATCTGATATTGCAGAAGTCGTAAAGGTGATTAAAAGAAGGAAACGAGCATCCCAACGTTGTGGATGCAAAGCTCTACTTTGTCTTAGGCAGACCCCTGAAAATAAGTTTGTTGTGTACACCTTTTTTGAGAAACATAACCACCACAGTTTGGTTCATGAAAATGATTACAAGTATCTTCGGTCATGAGGAAACTTACTTTTTCTAAACAAAGATTTGTTATCGCTTTCCAATGCTAATATTGGTCCAACAAGAGCTTGGAAAGTGATGATAGAAATGTATGGCGGGATTGAAAACATCGGGGTTGGATGTTGAGTCACGAGAACTATTGGCGGGTTTGGATAATTTCATTGGTAACTGGATGCGCAGATGGTTGTCGAGAAGTCATGAGCGCAGGAGTTTTTCTCCGACTTTTCTGTTGAATACAAGCAACACAAGAAGGAAAAAACCTTGATAAGGTTGTTTTGGGCAGATTCACAAGCAAAGCTTAACTACGCTGCTTTTGGTGATGTGGTCTCATTTGACGCAACGTTTAGGTCAAACAGGTATATTGTTACATCTACACATACTATGTATTCTACAATGTTAATTTATTCAATGATTTCCTTTTTTCCTAAATGTTAGTGCAATGTAGTCTGCAAAGTGTGTTTCTATGGTAGCCCCCATTTTGACCCTGTCTGCTAGAACACCACTTTGTTGTGTACTAGGTCATTGTGAATACTGTGGGTATGTTGTGATCATATCCACATCCTTATGGTAGCCCCCATTTGACCCGTGATTAGGAAGTTTGTATTAGGAACATAAATGTTTTCTGAACCAATTGTCCAATCAGTTTCAAAGGGGAAATGTATGTTTGGTATCCATTTGTCCAATCAGTGGGTACTTTATCAGTATTTCAAAGGGGGAATGGGGAAACGTACTAGTATTGATTGTGAACAAAAGGGAAAATGGGGAAATAACTAATGTGTACTGCTATTGATTTTGAACACCTTTCTGTTGTGTACCATGTCTGGGAATTATGGTATATTGTTGTAGTTTTTACTTGCATTGATGAGCTACGTATGACAAGCATGAAATAACTAATGTGTACTAGTAGAGTTTAACGATTATGGTATATGGTTGTAGTTTTTACTTGCATTGATGAGCTATCTGTTTTCAGTGAACCCAAATGAAATAACTAATGTGGTGTACCCCTAAACCAACGATATATTAAATAACTAATGTGTACTAGTAGTGTTTTCAGTGAACCCAAATGATCTTTTGACCAAGTGGTAATAGGAGTGGCAAGACTGAACTTGTACACAATACTAAACAACTACGTATCTCTCCTTCCTTATCAGGACCAAATGGTAATAGGAGTTGCAAGACCAAATGGTTTTTATGTACAAGCTTACACTAAGGTGTCTGCACAGTAATGTGTCTGTTTCTTGCATCAGTAATGTGTCTGCACAAACATCAGTAATTTGTCTGCACAAACATTAGTAATCTGTTAATTGCATCAGTAAATTTTCACGTGATTGTATATTGGATCAGTAATGTGTCTGCACAAACATCAGTTTTTTTGTACAAGCTTACAATATATAAGATAGTACAGCCTATTCTATGCCATACCAGGTTTTTTTGTACAAGCTTACAATATATATATATATATATTAATTCCGAGTAGTGTAGTTGTGTTGTTGACTTAGATAGAGGATGGGAATAGGATATAAATTGAAGTTGTTGACATGATATGTGTCAGAGGAAGTTGTGGTTTGCTGTTTGTGATTTTGACACATTATAAAGTTGGATAATATGTTTGTAACTCATGGGAAGGTAAAAAGACGTAACCTCTAAAAAAGATGCTTTGGTTTCTCGTCTTATACTAGTTGATGACATTCAATTTCCTTGTATTCGTATGACTAAACAACGAGTTTAAACTTTAACACTCCAACTTGAAGACTCCTCATTAAATGATAGGACTGAGTCTTATAGTATACCTAGCTAAAGACCCGTGAAATTCACGCGTATTTTTAAGTAACGTCGAAGTAGGTAGTAAATGACACAACGTATTACGAAGTGTTTAGTTAGAGAGAACCACATATGGATAAACAAACGTAAAGCCTTGAGGTTGGTAATCATCAAACATGCGTTATATGAAACAGAATAGTCAAAAATTCCCAAATGATAAAATAAACATCTTCAATCCTTTATTCTATGAATGTGATATACATGTACTACTGCAGTTCCTCTCACGGCTGTTACTTCAAGAAATCTTCAACATAGTGTATCGTAGAATAGTTTTAAGTTATCATTCAACCGAATAAAAAGACAAAATGTTCGGAGTTTAGTAGTATGAAAGACTATAACACAATTTACAAAATATTTCCGGTTTGTATGTAAAGAAAATCACATTTTGTATATTTACATACAAAAAATGTAAGAAAAAAAATGTTGTTTATTAATAATATGATTATATGTCCAATATATAAAATTGGCAACCACGGGTTATTATGATCCTACTCATGCGGACATGAATAAAGGTTGCTTGAATTCATTTTGATGACTCTGCTTCACCATATATATGAAAAAAGCCAATCATGTTAGTTTTTAAGTTGCTTTTAGTTATGCCACACTTAAGCTCAAAAGCATGCACCATTATATATGAAAAATGCAGCAAGTATGATTCCGAAAGCAGTTTGAGTTGCTTATGCTAATGTCTATATCTTCATTCAATTCTTTATGAAAAAAGACATATAGTCAGAAGACATCAAAATTTAGACCAACAATGCATATTAAAAAGACGCGTATACTAACCACAATGCACTTGCCTTAAATTGAATCGTAAATAAGCTCAGTTATTTATACACATGGTCATTGGTCAGTTGCGTTTTAAACATATCCTTTGAGATTCATTGAGATATCAATACAAAATCACATAAAAATTATCAAGTGTGGAAACCCTCTAATATACAAAACCAATCCTATATATGATTCGAAAGAACAATCTGATCATAGTAGGTTTTCCTACAATTTCCTACGAACCTTACAATCAAACTTCAAAACTTCATATAAATTCTGAAAAAGTGAACAACAAAAACATTAGAAGTAGATAAATGATTAATAAGTTAAACATATTTTTAAAAAGGAATTGATTTTAGAACATTCAAATTTAGATATGCTCAAAACCCCTGAATTCAGCTATTAAAAACAGTCTCAGTCACCCCCGAATTCAGCTTCTAATAATAGTTCTAAACGCCCCTGAATTCAACTTTTAATAATAGTTCTAAACGCCCCTGAATTAGCTATTAAGACACACTTGAATTTAGCTATTAAAGAAAGTCCTAAGCACCCTGCATTTGTTGTTAAACAATGCCAAACTCAACTACTTAATATTAAAAAATGACTGATGCAATGTTTTCAGCTTGTGGTTTATCTTTGCCAGCACCATTTGAGGTTGATGTTGGGGCTATACCAAAGTCCCTATTCACATTTTACTAATAATTCAGTATCCTGATTACTCCTGATTTTGTAGTTGATCTATAGATATCATACTCCTCTCTTGTGGTTTATCATACTGAATATGAAAAGTGTCGCCATCCAGAAATCTTACCAATTTAGAAAATTTATATTTCTATAGTTTATGCTGTAATCTGCTGAAAACATTGCATCCATGATCTTCTTTTATTAGTTTTACAATAAACTAACTTCCACATATAAACTATCTTATATAGGTGGTAGATTCGTACCTGTGAATTATCACCATGAATATTCAAACACTTTTTGACTGCAAAAATAAATTGTCTCTTCCTCTTTCAAGCCAAGATGAGTTTACAGACTCTCGAGTTGGGGCTCGTTCTCATTGATACTGAGGGAAAGACACTTGTTACCTGCAATCATTCCAAGAAAGAAATTCAGATACATGATAGGAAAAATATATTTCAGATATAAATAAATTTGCACCTATTATAACACAACTCTAAAAAGACTACATGCCACCTCCTTAATTTATTGAAATAGTATCCATTAGAACATACCACAACTCACCGTAAAAATCGTATGAAAATTAGTTCAATCAAATCAAACATTCAACGATTCGGATACGCAGTTTCATCCAAAACTTGTGTTTGGGTTTGATTCTCTTAGGATTGGTTATCTATCTGCATAATAATAAACATGGGCAAGCAATCTCAAACACCCTTCCATGTGTTAAGGGCACAACTCTTAAAAGACTAAAAAGACTATTATGACACAAATCTAAAAAGAATACATGCCACCTCCTTAATCTCAAACAATATAGGGAAAAAATCACCAAAATGATAAGGAGTGCCTCAATAAGATCCCCAAAAGACCCAAGTTTCATAGGCCAATACAGATCTTTGCGTAAATATTTCATCTGCCAATACAGATCAGATATCAGGGTAAACTTGTAATATCAAAATAGTTATTTCACCCTAAAAAAATAAGCAGGGACACATTTAACTCAACACTGCTTAGCGTGCAATGATTTCAAGATTACTTAAAATTGCTTGATCATGTGATTTTTATGATTGATCGTTTACTTTCTGTTCTACTTCTCCCCAATAGTACAACAGGAACAAATGCCCTGAAAATAAAAACCTCCTTCAAAAACACATAATGTACCCAATCACTATAACTTAATCGTAACGAAACTATTATGACAACCTTAACCGCGAAAAGTTAGTCATAGAATATATCATGCACCAGACAGTTTATTCACAGCAAGTTCTCGAGGTTTTGCTTGCTTAAAAAATGAATGTTTTAACTTCTCAGTAGTTGCTTTTTTTTATCTTTCACCAAACACATTGCTACCATTTCCTTAAAGGACCGGTCACAACTCAATTTATTTAGTGAAAGTTGTAACATTTGTGATACTAAAAAGGATACTATACCTTAGAAAAACATTTATTGCGATCGCAATCTAGTCCAAGGGTACATATACATTTAAAAATAAATTAATAGTAAAAATTAAATATTGGAGCAAATCTTAACTAATGAACATGTTCATTACGTTCGCAGAAGAACAAAATACAAACCTTCATTGGATGGTACTTTAAGAATGGGGCATGAACACGAGCCAACTCCGGCACCATAACTCCAATGACCAAATATCAGCCCTGAAAAATACCACTGTAATCATGATTATGTCATTTTACTTTCAGAATGTGTAATTCTTTGTGAATTTATCGAATAACTATAAGTTAACCGGATAATATTAGTATTAGAGTTGCAATCTGAAATCGTACCCACTTCCTGGCTGCAATCTGCAATCAATAATAGTATTAGAGTTACAGAAGAATCCTAAACTGAATAATGTTGTAAGTAGAAGAATATTTGTAAGCAGATGAAGCCTAACTGCTTTTTTGTTTATGTTTTCAAGCAGAAAAATACGCGATCCTCATGAAAAGCACGTGTTCTGCAACTGCAAGAAAGCATGTAATCAGTACCATTTGACCACCAATCAGACCAACAGATGACACCAAACACCCATGCCAAGCTTATTTCCACCAAACTAAAGTTGCAAACCAAAACTTTGTAGGTCAAACCACGGTGTAATAAGTGTCAAAATCATTATACCCGAGGCTCATATAGGCTAACAATCGAAGAAAGAGGATGTGACCACCATTGATGCAACCATAATGATTTTTAAAAGCACTGTATATAACCTGAAATTAAGCAAAGCTGATAATGGAGTTTGTAGCTACTCTTTTTTTTATAACCTGAAATTTAGCTAATTTTTTTAAAACGACAAACTACAGTACGTTTATGAATTTTATAACATGAAATTTAGTTCATTTTTTTAAAAAAAGTACGGAGAGCAGACTCGAAGTTACCTTTTGGATTGAAACCACAAACTATAGTCTTTGGCGCAACCACAACGCGATACCAAACTCCAGCCATGGTTGTAATAACAATTCAGCTCATGTTTGAGGTCGTCATCTCTACTGAATTGGCGTCCCTAGAACCAAATCACAATTTTGTTGCGTATATGTATTCCTGTAAAACACAAAAACCGATAAGGCAATATTCAGATGCGTGTGAACAACGTCAGAAGAGTAACTTCCATGTAAAAGCGGCTTCTAAAACTACTGGGTAAAAAAAAGATGTTAGCAACCTGAATTGCTATTCAAAGTTGTGCCCGTTCCAATTGGCTCTAAACCTTGATTTTTATCAGTTTGTGGGAAACACGGGCCCGCTTCAGCGAGATGACTGCTACCGTCTGCATCAATATGTGAAATAGCCGAGGAAACACGCCTTCGGTTATTACTTCCATCAGCTCGAAGAAAAGTCTCCAATTCTGCTTGGATTGGGTGGGGCCGTCGTTTCCTTTGCGATGAACTGGAATTACAGACATAACCTAACAACACAAACCTGTGATGGAAACTAAGCATAAAGAATGAAATTGTAAAAAGTTCTATGCAATTACTCAAATGCACACAAAGATAGCTAATGCAAAAGATAAACTACCTTCGACATTCAAAGAGTACGAACCAACTGCACCAGGTCTACCGCTGGAATTTGCTTCAAACTGTTGGATATCCGAGGCAAGACTTTTGTGCACTGCACGCCCACAGCCTCTGACAGATGCCCGTGGTCCCCGTTGACATGGCTTTGGCTATCGTTTCCGGCGTGTGGAACCATAATCAGAAGTGACACGTAAAAACAGAAACATGTTATTTAAAGCAAGCGTAAGAGGAAAACCGCAATAAACTATATTCAATTCCCCAACTGTAGGTAAATAGCAATAATGCAAAAATTGTACCATGGTGTTTACCTCCATTGGAAAAAGAGTTAGAAGGCTGTTTAGCAGCAGTAGCTGCACATGGCCAGCAGGTTGGGCTGCGTTAGTGCAAAAAGCCTACCAAGAAACGGATGTTCTTTCAAACCTATTTCCTTACTTATATAATACAATAATGTGAGAAACAACAGAATTCACTAAACATGTTGATTATCAAATACCTAAAGACTGATTTGATAAAAAACCAAATTCTTATTCGCATAGTTTTCGCCTTCAAAGTCCTAACCAAACCACAACAAAGAATGCATAAAATTACCATTTAAAACGCTCACAATTTGACAATTGCACGCTAAGTATTTTAAAAGTTTACCATCTTGGACGCTTTATGAACACCGTCCCTCCTAGGCCCTCTTTCCATATATACAACAAACCCAATCGACCCATAACTAACAAAGCTATACCTCAGATGATGATGCAACATCATCCAACGCTTGGTCAATGTCACATAATGTGTTTTTTTCATATCAACACATAGGTAATCTAATCATTATATTTTTAGAAATTGGAATAACAATCATAACAGATATATTATTTAGAAATTGGAATACAAATATTCCTCATGAAAATAACAAAAACCGATAAAACATATGCGATCGTTACAAAAACACTAAAAATCAAAATATAAAATAAAACGAAGCAAACTAACTCAGAACAATGAAAATTGAATTCATCGACCGAGTGATGTATCCCAAACAAACATATTGTTAATACAATAGTGATGAAGAATCATCCAAAAAGTAACCCCAAACACCAAAACGGTCCGTATAATAATTTCATAATTGTTGATTAATAACCAATTAGGTTCCTTTAATTTTTCGTATCGTGATTAAAACGATGATTTAGGGTTTTGATTTTCGTTTTGAATTGATAAGGTGCTATGATGATTGATTGAATTAGGGTTCGATTGGGGGATTTGAACAACTCATATTGGGGGATTTGATTTGGGGGGAATTGTACAAAATTAGGTTCGATTATGAATCTGATTTTGATATGATCCTCCAATTTTGGTAACAGATTATGATTGATTAGCAATGAATTTCAGAGACTTTTTTTCGAAGGGATGGTAAATTTTTGGGGGAAACGGTTTAGTCATAAATGTGTGGAATAATATTCTTGATCGGACGGCTGTGAGAGTTTTGGGAGAAAGAATGCCACATGGCATTTTTACAGAATTTTGGGAGAGATCTCATTCAAACAAACCCTCATTTATATGGAGGAGGGATATGCAGACGTGATCATAAATTGTGTAATATTTCTTAGGACCACGTTGATGAAAATAGATTATGCATTATATATTATGCAATTAGGCGATGAAAAAAATATGAGTATACGTAGTTTGAAAGTTAAACTCACACTAATAAAATGTATGAGAAAAGTTCCATGCAGAACATAAATTATTTAAAGAACAAATGCTTTAATCCTCACCATCCAATCATTTTAAATCTAATGGTGTAGATTAATGCTTATTAAAAAACGGAGGGGCATGTTTGTAATTATCCAACCCTACCTAACACATCACTGTGTTACTATTATTCAACTGGAATGTTGAATCTCATTTATCCTTTCAATTATGCACATTCTATTCACTTTGTTAGCTTGTTGATAAACAACTACATGAATCCTTTTTTATGGCGTCTCAATTAAAATCAACTTGCGTATGATTAGATCTTTGTTTGGACATTCATGACAGATTGTAGCGTTCTTAAGTGTGTTGGTCTACAAATTCTATGGAGAATAACTTCGAGAAATGTTTGGGTATGAAGAATATCCATATGGATTCTACACAATGGCCGGTACGATCTATCCAATATCTTTTCCATATTTTCCACAACTCAAGTCACAGTCACTGTGTCACACCTAATTTTATTAGTAACTTAGATAAAACGAGTGAGTGGTAATTCAAGAGAGAGAAACTTGTGTCTTGCTAATTCAATCCACACCATGTATTTATCGATAACTAATAAATGTCGCTGTTTTAGTGTTTGTAGTAATTAGTAATTTATTGTGAGGGTTTGTTTTTTGATGGTGACGGTTTCTGATGGTTGGTGGTGGTGGTATAATGGCGGAGGAGGAGGATTCTAAGTAGTTTTTTATGTGTTTTTTCTGTAAATCTTGTGATATTTTGTTGTGGATGAAAATGGTCTGCTGCATATGGCGTGTTTGGTTGGGATATCATTTTATGTTGATTATTTTGGTAATGGTTAATGTTGTAGAGTATTGGATTGTTGGATTGTGTATTTCATTTGGGCCTTGAGCTAAAACGTTTACTAATGGAATGAATATTGATAAACAGTGGAAGACTTGGAATGAACTTATTACAAAGATGGACACTGGACATTCTTTGAAGCCAAAACGTCACATGGCCAGTAATGTTGTTGTTGTTTTTTTTATGTGTAATAAGTCTAGATATTGTAAATCACGGATTTTTTTGTTGTGGTGACATTTGTGATATAGTAAAAAATAAGTGTCTTCAAAATAGCTTTTGAGATTTTGTGTAAATCACATATGATTTTAACTTAAAATCACTTATGATTTTACATCAAATCACATGTGATTTACCACAAATCACATGTGATTTATCGTAAATTATTTTTTTAAAGTGAATCACATGTGATTTACTCGTTTTTATATTAAAACATATGTGTTTCAGTTTATAACACCAAAGACTAAATCACACGTAATTTACATTTTTCATAACAAATCAAAAATATAAATAACAGAATCACACGTAGTGATGGATGTGTGTGTATTTAGTTTACTTTGAAGGTATGTTTTTTAGAAATGGCAAATAATGCATCTCAGGTCTAAGGAACTTTTTTTAATAATGAATCACATGTGATTTTACTTAAAATTAGTGATTTTTAGTGAATCACATGTGATTTTTTTGTCTCAATATTTTATAAATGGGTTTCTATTAATTATTAAATTATGTGTGTATTTGGATTAATTATTAAATTATGTGACCATTGATTTTTGTCAATAATGAATCACATGTGATTTTACTTAAAATTAGTGATTTTTAGTGATCATTGATTTTTGTCTCAATATTTTATAAATCAGTGACCACCAACATTGGTCTCTAACTTAGAAACCCAGTGACCACTACTTTTTGTCTTTAAACTTAAAATACTTTTTTCGACAGTGACCACCACTTCTAGTAACTTGCTATTTCACTGAAAAATGTTAGATTTACGGTTTTAGGGACTATGTAACCATTATTTGTCGTCACTAATACTTGTCATTGTGACAAATTAGTGACCACAATTTATAACGGTCACTAATTATGTGGCAATGACGAAAATGCAGTGACGACAATTATATTGGTGACTAAATTATGATAATAGAGACCAAAGCATGAGTGTTTTACATCAAATCACATGTGATTTTACCGTAAATTATTTTTTGAAAGTGAATCACATGTGATTTACTGCAAATCACATGTGATTATACCGTAAATTATTTTTTGAAAGTGAATCACATGTGATTTACTCATTTTAGATTAAAACTGAATCACATGTTTCAGTTTATATCATCAAAGACTAAATCACACGTAATTTACATTTTTCATAACAGAGAAACAAATAATAACGTGATTCATTCATTTTAGATTAAAAAGAATCACATGTGATTTACACACTAATCACAACAAAACCGTAATCACATGTGATTTTTTTTTACTAATCACGTGATTTGTCTCGACGGAAATTTTGAAAAAAGTTCATTTAAATATATAAAAGTGCATATCTATAGAAAGATGATTTTTTTCTCGTCGCGATGGTATATTTTTTGTAGGTTGAAGATTTACCGTTTGAAAGATATGTTGTTTTTAAAAAAAGGGTGGAAAGTGGGTTTTTTATTAAATGAGTTAGATTAACTATTTTGCCCTTCCTTTGTTATTTTTGGTTTTATCTCTACCGTTGGATGAAATTAAAATGGAAGGCTAGGATTTGATTATTTGTTCTTTTTATTTTTCTTGATTGTCATTGATCTCACCTTTATATATGTAATCAACAAAGAGTCAAATAATCAAAAGAGAACATAAAGATTGACAAGCACATATTGTAATGTAATGTTTGGTGTTGATGAACTCGTATTTCTTGCAAGAATACAAAGGCATGTTCATTTATTCTTCGATGACTTAAGTCGATCTTCGGTAATTATATTTATATGAAGTTCATGCCAAACATTTGACAGATGCATATTCGATCTATAATAATCCCAACAGATAAATACGTTTTATTAGAAAATAAAAGTTATACGTATCAAATAGCTTGTGTGTCAATGATACCCCATGCGTGATAATGCTCCTTAACCAAATATTTGTGGGTTCAAATTCTTCTTGGGACATGTGAGTTATAGATATCGTGTATATATTGTGAGATGGTTTGCTTCCGTTCAAAATAATAATAATAAAAAATAGCTATATGTTAAAAAAAAATGGGTGCATTTGGTTACCTTATAATGAAAGATTTTGTAAAATTTATTTGTAAACCACGTTTGTTTTGCTGCTTGTGAGGTTGTCGTATTCTTCGCAAATAACTATCTTCAATCTTTTTCTTTCTTTTTTTTTTTATCTCAACGCGAGATACGACAACATGTAGTAAATGAAACGATATATCAGATCAAACAAACTGATAAAAAAACGATAAGAAAGAACAAAAGAATTGTAAACATGTAAGTGTAATTTTGAAATTAATTATATCTGAAATCGAGTATGTTTATGAATTTTATGAGTGTTTAAGCTCTCCAAATACCACATACAAAAACTGTGTGATCTTTAGACATCATTGAGTAAATAATAGCTTACATTCCTTTCGAAAAGCATTAACTAATACACTAAACATTTGCCTCCTTGCATCCAACATTTCTCTTAGGTTCCTTAATGCTTCATCCATCATATATTCATATCTAGCTTACAAAGACTAAAATTCATAAGACACAGAGTGAGTATATAGTAGGATGCTAAGAGACTTTAAGGAGTTTGAAAGCAACAACTAACATTTCTATTCTTGCATGTCAAAAATAAAGTTGGTAATGGAGGCTCAAGTATTGTGTGCCAAAAGTTGTAAATGTCAAATGAGTTAGTTTGTCTAGTGCAGTTGATAACGCTCAAATTGTGCATGTTTTTAGTAGCGTTATCCTTACTTTTGTTTATAGTATTTGGTCATATTTATGCGATTTTATTACTTAAATGTGCCAAAGTGTGTTTTCATAGTATATGTAGCCAAGTGCAGGAAAAAGTGGAAGAAATAACGAATAAATGAAGTTTACACAATTGTTTGAAGATTTTCGTATCAAGTGCCACACGTAAAGACATTCCAAGCAAAGGAAGATCCAAGAACGCACTTATCTGAAGGTCCAAGACAGAGAAAATAACAAATATGGTTGAAGAACAATAAAGCTCCAATCACGGAATAAAAACGACAAAGAAAAGTCAAGAAATCATGATGTTGGCAAGCACCAGCCGATCGGTCGCAATCCGCAACCGGATCGGCTGGGGAATGGTAAAAAGGCACCAGCCGATCGGCTGGACTTCAAACCGATCGGCTGGGCAGCTCTTTTGAGCATTCTAGTCCATTCTATTTGCTTGGTGACCAAGGAGGAGCAGTTAACACCCTAGGCTTTGAGAGTAGTATAAATAGAACCCATTTGTGCTTATTTTCATACACCATCAATCATCAATCTATATAATCCCTAAACCACTCTAAAATACTATCTCAAGCTCTCAATTTTCGTCCTTAGAAGTCCAGGAAAGTGTGGAAGTGCTAGGAGTCACCTTTGGAGGCCAAAAATCAAGTAGGAGACACCAATACTTGTGGTATCATTGCCTTATCATTTGTAATCTGTTTTCAATCATTGTAAGAGTTTCAATTATGATTTTTCATGTTCAATATTCTGAGTTTGTGTTCATGTTTGCTATGAGTGGCTAGTGCCTTTGGGCACTTGCTTAAATGATGTTTGCTATACTATGATTTGCTTATGATTGTGATACCATGTTTAATTCAATTTCAAGTTGATTCTAAGATCCAATTGTATTTAAGTTTCATAGTGATATTTTTTAATCAAGTTTGACTAGTTGTTCATAATTCTAAAGGTCAAAAGGTTTATTGTTATTCAACTAGTTATAATCATTTGTCTATGAATGATTGTTTTTACCTATTATTCTTGATTATACAAAGGAACTTGAATGTGGTTGTAATGAAAATGCTTTTGTTTGTCAAATCGGATTGATTAGAAACTACTTTGTGGTCGAAAGATTATTAGTAGATAATCAATTGTAACCTTTTTGTCTATGATTGATTAGCTTTTATATTGACCATTTCTTAAGAAAAATTGATTAAACAAAGAGTTGTTTTTGTGTTTAAGTTTGTGAAATTAACATGGAACAAACTTATGAAACTTGAATTGATCTTGAATTAATTGGTTAAACTTAAAGCTTGTTTTTATGAACTAAAATCTTGACGAAGATTTAACTTGTAAGATGTTAGGAATTGGAAATTCCATAAGGAAGTGTCGGTCACCCCAATTATAGTCTAGCATATGTTAGCTCGTAGACATATCGTTATTTACGTTATTAAGTAGTTAATTAGTTAGTTATTAGCGAGATTAGTTTAGTGTAACACCGTGGAAGAAGGCGGTCTTTATCCATCGTATGTCCGATCCACAATCCGGCAGAGGACGATTTGTCAGTAACTATAAATACCCTTCCATCCTTGGAAGGGTGGTGCTTTCATTAATCTAACCGCTCTCTTTTGTTTCTCTCTAGAAAACACCTCTCTCTCTTCATCTCTCTAACCATGGCTTACTTGTTTAATCTTAATCCTAGACCACCTGAATCATCTAAACAACATAAATATACGATCCTACAATTGGTACCAGAGCCAAGGTTATGTTGTTCTTGATGATTCATACGGTTTTTGAGTGGTTTTTGATGCATGTTGTACTCGACATCTATGCGGTTTGTGATGTTTGGTTGCGGTTTGTTGTTGTTTAATTCGTATGGTTTGTGAATACAAAGTGTTGGTTGTTTGTTGGCGGATTCATACTTTATATCATGTTTGATGTGCTTTTTGAAGTGGTTTGATATGTTTTTAAGATTGGTTTATACATATTTTGTGGTCAAGCAGATTTTTACAAGTGACAATATGTTTTTAAACACTTCTTTACTTTGTTGAATCTGGTGTTTACTGAAATTTTTAGGACATTTGTGGCCAAAAAGTTGATTCTGGTGTTTACATATTTTGTGGCCAAAACTATTCTTATGTGCGTTTGTCTCAGATTCATTGATGCGATTTGAGGTCTTGATCTTAAATGCGAGTTGTCTATTCTTCACTGCGGTTTGTTGAAACTGTCCAGATACAATGTTTCTATGCGTTTTGTCCAAAAATGTCAGATGCGGTTTGTGTCAAATTGCTTTTGAGCGGTTTGTCTGTTTTCTGTCCAGATTCAACGTATATGAAGCGAGTTGTGTCAACATGCGACTTGTGTAAAAAGGTGAATGCGACTTGACTCAATTGCATGAAGCGATTTGAACTGGTTTAAGCTTTTGAAGCGATTTGACTTTTGAGTCAAATGCGACTTGTCTATATCTGGTCATAAGGTCAAAAGCGATTTGTGATAAATTGGTTGCGGTTTGTCATGTTTTGAATGTTGCGACTTGTCAAGTTTTGGAAAGAATTACTGTGGGTAACATCACAAGAACCGACTCATCAACAACTAGCACAAACAACATACAACATTCATTCAGCTATCAAGAAACTGTATCACATCTATCATACATTTACATCAACCAAGGATAAGTTTCATCATCATCTACATCTACAACAAGAATCTAAACTGATGAAAGACAAATATATATCAAGATCTCAGTCATTTCTTTCTTTCGTCATAATCAATGTCACATAAAAACCTCTATAGGTCGACCAATCGAAAGAAAGAATAAAACATCATTGATCCATGTCTCAAAGATTAAAAGGAAACCAAGACTCAAAATGAAGACCCGTAAGTCATGCAACACGACATAAGGCCTCATCACAGATCTTGTCTCAAACTTCTCTTAATCTCAGAATTTATTTCGTGACACTTAAAGATTCATCAAGACTACCAAGAGTCTTAAAACACGAAATCTCATCTTCATAGATCCAGAAGTGTTACAATAAACGAACAAAAATCAAGAAAAGAACAAAACCATCAAGGGCTTCAATCTCTCTTCATATTCGGTTTAAGGAAGATAAATACGATAACACATGTAAACGTTCGTTCATTATTGATGTTCGAACCATGAATCGAGTTTAACAATTAAGGTTAACTCGTTTTTCATGTGTTCATGGTGTTCAATCAATACAAATAATTAGAAGAGAGAAATAAATTGAACCTACCTTCGTTCACTAATTTGATCTCGTGGCCATCACAATGTTTACCATTTTCCATCCTTGTGGCAAGGCAAAGATGGGAAGGTGCTGCAATATTAATGTACACGGAGTCAAGTTTGATTCGAGATTTAGTTTGATTCAGGATTGATTTAGATTATTTATGTGTTTGAGATTATTTAGGGTTTAAAGAAAAGTTTGTGTGGGATGCTACTGAGATAAAGATAGGCGGACTGATTTTTGTGAGTGTTATTAGGGTGGAGTAAGTTATCAGTGGTATTATATATCCCCTAAAAATTAGGGTACTTGCTGTGATAATCGTGTGTCTAATGGGCTTCTCATCAAATCTGGTGCTCGTGGGTTTCTCATCCGGATTTGGGCCTTGCATTCGTGGTATTCTTCTTAAAATTAGAACATTAGACCAATGTTTAAATTTATCACGGTCTAATAAAAGGAGAGCTACAAAGTATTAAAGGGATAATATATTTAAATCACGAATATGACTGAGTTATTTGGAATTTAAATCACGTGATAATTTAAATTGGACTTGAGTTTGTTGGATTGATGAGTGATTGGGCAGGAGTTATAATGGACCGAATTAGACAGGTTTTTTTACTTGTATATTGAATATTGGATGATGGACTGATGAGCTTCTCAAGATTTGGATTTTATGAGACTTGGATAAAATGAGATTTGTTGAAGTGATTTGATGATAATGAGATTTGATGATGACATTTGGTATGATGTTGAGATTCGTTGTGTTATGAGGTTAGGTACTTTGGTGTACACTTTTTCACGGAATATATTATGTCACGGCTTGAATTGTTATTTGAACAAAGCTGACTACGGGGTTGTTTGTTCGGTATTTCTTATTTGGAATTGAAGTGAAGCTTTCCGGGCGCGTTTACTTATTTCGTCTTCTTTCTTTCTACCCTTTCGCGAAGATGACTTGTTTGGGCATTTATAGAGTATGATAAAGACTTGACTATTTAGTTACTTTTGTGACTCTTTCTCGCTTAACCCACAACGTAACTATCACTTCGGTGTCTCACGCAGTTGAGGATACGTCAAGAGGTTTTGTACATTGGGTACACCGTTTCTTTTTCACGAGGATTAGTACAAGCTTAAGTAACAAATCCAGGGAATTTTTCGTCATGTTCAAGTTTGGTATATCGGGCTTATTTCTCCATGTGGTCATTGCTATTGCCGTCAGAATACGTGAATCGTGTGTTTACCAAAGTGTTTAATGGTTGTGTTGTGATTAGCAATTCTCATAGGATATTCGTCGCCATAGAATGTCTATGATACTTCACAGTCTAAGCAAAATCTTTCAAGAATCTTCGACATCATTCATGATCTTTCAAGATGTTTGCTTATGACAAGAACTTCAGCAAATGGTCAGAGACGTTATGATGCTTCCGAAAGTTCAAACCATCATGGGGAGAAACGTGTACTTTGATGTTTTATGGTCAAACCTGTGGAAAGTAGTGTATACTACTCTACGTAGTATGGTTTGTGAAGTATTCTACATATGGGAGAAGAATTGTTGATGATGTAGTATGAGTCATTGATGAACCGCTGCATGTTCCCGTAAAACAGATATTCACCGAAACCAAAGTTGTCTTAACACATTCAAACTGACATTGTTTACGGTTTAGTCTTGATTTTGTAAAATCCCGCGAAAGAATCTATTTCTCGGTTTAAATCATAGATTTGTAAAATCCCGTGACAACGGAAACATCCTGGTAAAAGTAATGTGCATTTCCGAATCTATCTTATGGTTTATTCTTGGTTTTGTAAAATCCCGCGAAAGAAACTATTTCTTGGTTTAAACCATAGAATTGTAAAATCCCGTAATGATGGAACCATCCTGGAGAAAGGAAAGTGTATTTCGGGTCTTATCCGATGCCGGTGCTACGGTTTCGCTTCAAAGAAGGGATAAAAGGTGTACTTCATGAATTGGATGTGTGTTTGGATATTCGTCATGGCGCTTTGGTTATTACATGGTTTTACGGGTTATGTGCTTTTAACCATGGTCGGATGAAAACCATTATCATAATTCACTTAAAACGCCAAAGGAGGCTAGATTTGAGCTTTTAACTAGAAGATGTGACAACGGGTTAATTCACTATTATTTATTTGAGGTTGAAGGAAATATCACGGGCAAGTGTACTTAGTATCCGAAGGTATCGGGATGGTTGGATGAAGATTCTTCAAGATCCTTGTTTGAGTTATTATCAAAATGAAGACTTGGAAATCTAGTTATTGTTGGGTGACTTTTCGCTTTCTTTTACCACTGGGAATTGGGCTCTTACCACCACAAAATAACTATCACTTTAAGGAGTTACGTTGTAGTGCTCAAGGTCACATTAAATTGTGGATTTTCAAGAGGTGATGTACGCCTTATACTTGATGGTTGGTTGGATGAAGAGTATAGAGTACTTAGAGATTCAATGGAGGATGAACTCTCGCACCGCTCTTTGTTACATATGTGCAAGTTTAAGTCACGAGTTCGGGTTATTCTACTGTGGTAAAATTCATCATATTGGTTTTCCATCACCGTCACAACAAAGAGCCTACCGAATGATAATGGGATTGATAACAAGTTTGCCAAGAGAGATTGAAAAGAGAGATAATGACGTTTGAACACAACAGTTCAAGCCTCATTCCTCAAAGAAAAGAAAAGTGTACGCTTTAGTGCACTTTATCTTCTGAAGAAGAGAAATCTTCTCATTATGACCATTCTCGTCAACATGCTTCATACTTTTTCCATGCGCGTTCAGTTATCAAGTGAATCGGACTACTGTTGATTGTTTTCTTATTCCACTTTCTCAATTATAATGATGATGGCGACATCATATGCTACTTTTGAGGGGGATAAGTGTGAATAGACTACATGTGTTGAAGATATTCACTAGTTTAATCAAGAATGGCAACTCCGTATGCAATTCTTGAGGGGGAGAAGAAGTGTGAATTTACAACATGTTGATTGAAGTCGGTGTATAAATGGTCATACGGCTCCTAACTCATGTAAGAACCGAGCCTCTTGTTATCGGGTCATCTTTACATGGAGTTTCTTCTAAGAGCCGTTGTTGACATCTTCACATGGACTGGTGAATTTAATGACAAAGTGCTTCCAGTTGCGGGGCTGATTTCCTTGATGAACATCTTTCTGTTCTTGTTTGATTGGGAGGGATTTGAATTAAAGGGATTTGTTATTTACAAGTTAACGAGAATGCATTTGGTGTGAAGAAGATGTTAACTGTGTATTTCCCCATTCGGACAATCTTGAAGAAGGTCGAGTCTACAGTCTGTTCTACATTTTCTGCTACATGTTAGAAGACTAAAGACGAATTGCATTTAACGATCTAAAGACTTCTTCTTATTTCGGGCATTCATCATAAATATTGTCTATTTAGGGGAGAGCACTAATTGGGGAAGAGTGATAAGTCTGATTCAATCCCCAATTAGACTTGCTCACATTCTTCAAAGAAATTGATTCTCACAAAGACTTCAAGCGATCTTCTCAAAAGATTTCAGTATTTGGGCTTATAATACGCTGTCGATTCAAGTATCAAAACCCAGAAGGGGAAGGAGACACGATCTAAACGCGAGTAAACTTGATGAACTTAATACTTCTAAGTGATTGAAGATATCCCGGAAGACAAAGGTCATTACCGCAGAGAAACTCAATGTTTATCTCATGGCGTTTAGTGGTCTTATTCCATCTATGTGGGGGAAGAGATGGAAGAGTTAGTTTCTAAAGATAAAAGAGGTACAAAAGTGTGTGATGATTTCGATGCTATCGCAATCATCGTGAGAGAGATTGTGTACATTGGGGATGCTCATTGTTTCACTTGAGGGCTTAATCGGTGATTCGTAGATATAATCACTTATTCCGAGTTGACATCCGCAGAGATAATCGATGATTCAAAGATGCTTCTTCAATGTTCTCGGTTATTCTTTCTTTGGTCATTCGGGTACTTCGGGTTCTTGAGCTTCATACACTTTCTTCAGGGGAGAGAAAAGTATACATTGGGGTTATTCTTTGGATATCGGACTTAATCTGCTACTTCAATTCAACTACATGGGGGAAGTGGTCTCTTTACACCTTTTGGGGATGCATCGCTTCAGACTTTAGTGGTAATTAAATATGAGAAGAAATTTAAAGAGTGAGGTGATACGTTGTCGTTTTGTTGATGATATAACCCGAACGAAGAATCTCACTATCGCTCTTAAAAGGAGCAATGGATTTATGATAATGGTGTGCTTCTCTCAGGCACCGGCTAAGGCAAGCTTGAAATAGAGCTTCAATCGCTCATCTAATGGATTTTCGGTTTGGGGAAGTCGCCAAAATCTCTCTTTCTCAAAGGCACATGTTCTATCTTTTATTCAAGAGCCTTGAAGCTTTGGTGGTGAATGTTTAAGAGATGATGACTTCTATCTTCTACAACGGGTCTGCTCGATATCCTTATCTCTTGCATCAGATCATCATCTTCTTAAACTATATCATCTATTCTATCCAGATATATTTATCAAAACCAAATACAAAATATAAAACCAAGAAAAGAAAATAGAAAATATAAAATGAACTAAAACCCATAAAAATCGTAAAATTTAAAATACCAAAATATGTTTTCTCAAGACATGTCTTCCGGTATCGATAACATCTACGCCTTAGAAATGTCATTCAACAATGGCACGGGACAATAGATGAAGTTCGAGCAGAGGTGTAAATATTCCTTTCAAAACATGTCTCAAACTATGGCTTACGATTACTTCAGATCAGAACCCGTGCTTAAAATGGCTTGCGATTATTTCTAATCAGAATCTGTGTTAAACTATGGTTTGCTATTATTGAGATAGCAACCCGTTTTCAAAAAGGAAAGTGCTACGCTTAAACGATTTTCACAAAATTCGAGCACTTATCCTAAAACAAATTGAGGAAAGTATGTCAAGGATGTTGTTCCTACACAAATGTTTTCCTTCTATAAATTCTTCGAAAAATATTTGTTGTTTTCAAAAATGGTGGTAAATGAGTTGCTTGTAAATCAATCGGATTCGAGTTTTCGTAAAATTGAAAACTTAATCAATGACTTCAGCCGCTTTTAAACTTTTCGTAAAATAAGTCATTGATTGAGGGGGAGAATGTTTTCAAATCTATATCATCTAACGAGCTTATCTAATTATCCTATATACTTAAATGTAAAACATGTCAACCTACGTTGAAGGACTAGGTGCCTAGGATATGATTGTTAGGATTAGATGATTAGAGTTTGATAAACACATTATTCCCATGCTTTATATGATCTGATTGACATGTTGGATTGACTTTTATTAGTCGATTACTGCTTGGGTGTTGTCGACCACCATATATGTCTATCTGTGATTAGTAAAGTATGCAGATAACATGGTTTAAAAGAATGTTCCCGATCCGGATCCCACTTAAGAAGATGATTGGATGCCGAATGGAAAGGGTAACTATTTCTCGGGTCGACAAAAGAAGAAACGGATCTTAATTCGATCTCTCCATGGATAGTTGGCACGATAGATGCAACTTCAGAGGTCTCACTGCTTCAGCAGACGTTTTTCCTTCCATCCTTCAGCAACAACAACAAAAGCAGCTCAACCACCTAACGTATCTTTGTGTAGGATAATAGTGATGAAACCATTTTTAAACAATTTTTAAATAACATTGATTTGAAAAATGGAAAAATATTGGTTTTGAAAATAAATTGGACTTAATTTTGAAAATCACCGGACTTCATTTTATCAAAACTTAAGTCACTCAATCATCGACTACGGTCATCGATTTAGGGGGAGAGTGATTTAAAATAAAATATTTTCAAACGATATTTCATCTATCAAGTCCGTTTGTACAAAATAAGTGGTGATATAAAGATTTAACGTTATGTCATGGTATGATTTTCTTTAAAACTCAAAGACCTTTCAAAATGAAATTTTTTCTGTTCTTGTTTGATTGTGAAATTTTTTTATTTTACTTAAAGATCTCTTAAAACTATCATACCTGACACTAACAATCTTTAATGTCGAAAAACTGTTCCTTATCCATCATTTTTCAAAATTAAAACTTGCCACGTATTTCCACAAAATTTTCTAAATGATTTAAATCAATCGGGATCCAAAATCTCAATTGGTTTGAAATTTTTGATCGGGGGAGAGATCGTGATTTAAATCTCAAATCGGTTTTAAAGGGTGATTGTTTCAAAAGCACTCCTTCTTTCATGTGTCAAACGATTTCAAATACATACTGCACATGATTGAGGAGGAGCATTTAACCAAAAACCAGAAGAGTATTTAAACAAGGCCACATATTCTCCCATGTTTTCCAAACCTTAATAAATCACTTGGGATCTAAAATCTCAAAGGGTTTGATATTTTTGATCAGGGGCGAATTTGTGATTTAATATGAAATCTGATAAAAGATGATCGTTTTGATTCAATGTGCAAGTTCTCTCTAATATGTGCTAAACTCTTTCGTATATCGATGCACATATTGAGGGAGAGCGAATGGTTTCTATTGGCAATCATGAAAAGTACTTCAAAAACCTCTTGCCTCTATGTGCAAAATAACTTTCAAATATCCAACGCACATATTGAGGGGGAGAATTTACCAAGAAAATCAAATGGCTTTTTCTATGGAAATTGTGATCAAGAAATTATTTCAAAGAACTCTTGCCTCCATGTGCTAAACAATTTCAAAATCATATGCACATATTGAGAGGGAGCATTTCTAAATGATCAAAACAATTAAGGTACAAAATGCTTTGATTTTATATCACAAGTACCTTGATTGATTTTCCAAATGATTTTTCAATTGGTTTCGAGAAAGAAAGAACAATACCAAAAGACCGACCAATTTACGTTATGCATGGAGTTATAAGGATGGTTAGGTTAGGTACTCGTTCCCACGATCCCGCCAGAGCCGGAGGGATCTACCCAGGTACAATCCACTAGATAGTGTAGAGTCCTTAGGTATATTGAAAAAAAAGAGAAAAATGAGAATATGGGAAAAGTGCCAACTGAGAAAGAGTTAGAACTGGAATAAACCTAACAAGGTTCTAGTAATGAAGTATCGGTAAGCACTGAATGGGTTGAAGAATGAAAAAGAATTGAAATGAGAAAAGGGTGAAATGAAATAGCCCTCCAATAATTCAACCTTAGGGCAGTAACCGGGTTCAATTCATATGCTACTGGTGGTTACCAAGGTAACACTGGTATTGAAGAGAAGACATCATGGACCCAGTGATGCACTGCACTAAACTTCCCAAGCTAATCAAGTTCCTCTTAAAAGGACTTGTTTCATTCTCACAGGGAACCAACATAATCTATCGACTTTCTCTTAGAGATTGTTGATATTGAAGAAGGAGACCTCTCCTAGTCTCCCAGCATTGGAAACCAAATATGTACGATTGAGTCTAGAGCCAAGAGATCATCCACAATATCTCATTAGGACACGTAATTAATGAAGACTTCATTGTTTCGCATAATGTGGAAAGTAAGAATATATTAAGTGTCCTACGCATTATCCTTGTGGTATTGCCAGAACATCCGAGTGATATGTTAAATATTCACGATGAAGATGGAAATCCTTCTAGAGCCAACCTCAAACAAGCTCTTAGTGGGTGACATGTGAGATCTTGCAAAAGATCAAGCTTGTGACAACTGGATGAAATGATGGGGCAATTCAATCTTGAATCAACCTTGGTCCAGGAAATGAATTGACGGATACCTTTGAAAACCGGTCGTTGTGCTTAAAAGTTCTTTTCCATAGCACATCGACTGTGTATTAATGTTTCAAAATTGAAGGGTATTTATGATTGATAATTGATTTTCCATAAAACCTTCGTTGTATTGCAAAACACTTTCTATTAAGCAATACACGATTGTTTTCAAATCATTTTCATCAATCGCTGAATCTCAATTACCGGTTCACTCACCCGTGTTGTCTTCTTTGAGACGTTCGGTTTGAGAACAAATATAATAAATTGTGAAACCCCGTCGAGGAGATTCTTCAAACTCTACCGATCACAGCAAGATTATAATCGATCAACGGGAACCGTAGTTCTTGCAACTATATTCAACGAAGTGAACAAAGACACTTTCGTATGTTTTAGTGCTAACTGTTGTTTGCGGGAACATTGGATGGTGGCAATGATCGTAATTGAGGAGTCAATCCAAAGCCGCATGCTCACAAAGATCCACACTTAATTAAAGAAATCATGACAAGTGCTTATCTACATAACCCGGCTCGATAGTTGCAAATATCATGAACCAAAGAAAGCTTCCGCTACTCGATGAAAAGATGTCATGATCCGTAAAGTATGAGCATGTCGGTCCAAAAGTCACAACATCACATGAAGGCAACACTACAAAGGTGATCCGAGATTTATCGTGGTGATGATCTTAAATAAAGCTCAAGATCATCAATGATGTGGATCGCTTAAAGACCTCCACCGAAGTACAAAATATGCGGATTTTGAAGAGTCATCAAGCACAAAGAATGCGGAAATTGAAGAATTAAAGTCTATGAGCTCAGAACAGAAGACAAAATAGAATGCTAGGATTCGAAATGTAAATCGTGGGGTGACCTCCCTTAGGGGGAGATTGTTAGGAATTGGAAATTCCATAAGGAAGTGTCGGTCACCCCAATTATAGTCTAGCATATGTTAGCTCGTAGACATATCGTTATTTACGTTATTAAGTAGTTAATTAGTTAGTTATTAGCGTAGATTAGTTTAGTGTAACACCGTGGAGGAAGGGCGGGTCTTTACCCACTGTATGCCTGATCCACAGTCCGACAAGAGGACGTATTTGCTGTAACTATAAATACCCCTTCCATCCTTGGAATGGGTGGTGCTTTCTCATTAATCTAACCTTTCTCTTTTTGTTTCTCTCTCTAGAAAACACCCTCTCCTCTCTTCATCTCTCTAACCATGGCTTACTTGTTTAATCATAATCCTAGACCACCCGAATCATCTAAACAACATAAATATACGATCCTACATAAGAACAATAGATTAGAACACCATCTAATTATCACAACCGACATGTTAAAAGAGTTATCACAATCATGCTCATTATAAGTAGTAAACTAGTTTAAGAAAGTGTAGCTTTTAATCATTTAAATTTCATCATCTTTATTTTTGATACCTTTGGATTGCTTAAAATAGATTTTTATCACTTATTTCTCGATTCACTCACAAATCCCTGCGAACGATCCTGACTTACCTTCATAATCTTTTATAACGAACGAGTTCACTTGCTCGTATGTGTTATTAATAGATTTGGTAAATCACCTCTTATATATTTAAAACTTGTACGCAAGCAACACATCAAGTTTTTGGTGCCGTTTCCGGGGATTTTGATCGTGTTTCTTTAAGTTTTAAAAATCCATTTTTCGATCCTTTGTTAAAAAAAATATTTTTACCGAGCCGAACAACCGATCGGTCGGCCGATCTAACACATCGGTTTGATCAAACCCAATTAGATATTTCATCCAACCGTCGGTCGCGAATCGCAACCGATTTGGTTAGAACCTTCTGTCTGAAATTTGTTTTCTTTCTTCGCTCGTGTGTTTAAACGTTGCCTAGATTCTCTTGGTAATTGTATGAACACTGGTTCGACTAGAGAAGAACCGATTTCACCTCTTTCAAATCTCAAACGTTTAATTAGAAGAAGAAGAATACCTTTTGTTCCATTAGAAAACTGTGTACCAAGAGTATCAAACCCACCGTTCGATAACCTACTCGAAGCCAAAGTCGTTTATAACCCATTAACTGGTTTACCTTTTCCCATGGCCGACGATCAACCAATGTACGCTCTCAACCGAAACGTAGCACCCACTCCTACCGGTGCTATTGTTTCCGTTAAATTAGGTAAAAACTTCATCGTGAAAGGTCACCATCTTTCAATGATCAAAGACCGCCATTTCAATGGCCGTGTGCGGGCCGATCCGCATAAGCACATTGCCGAATTCAGCGAAATTTGTGGCATGTTCCGATATGGCGACAAAAATGCCGATGCCATCAAACTCAAACTTTTTCCATCATCACTCGCCGGAGATGCAAAAGTATGGTACAATGAACTAACCCCAGGAATTATCAATAATTGGGAGGAGATAAGGCAAGCTTTTGTAAGCCGATTCTTTCCACCTGCCATGTTTGATCGATTAATAGGGGAACTTAGTGCCTTTTCACAAAATCTAAACAAATCACTTGTCGAAGCATGGCTTCGCATGAAAGATTTACTTCGCAGCTGTCATGGACATGGTCTATACCGTGGAAACATTATCCAAATCTTTTACCATGGACTAGACGAGATTTCTCAAGGTATTCTTGATGCCGGAAGAATTTTCCTCTATAAGACTTCTAATGAGGCACATTAACTACTCGAAGACCGAGTACTTCTTAAACTCGATTGGTCTAAAGATTCCAAAACCAAACCCCTAAGAAAAACCGTTTCTTTTGCCGAAAGTTCTGACACCTCAAAACTCATGGAGAAAATGAAAGCCTTGACTTCTAAAATCGACTCGCAATACAAAGATATTAAAGGAGAAAAGAAAGAAATGCGAGACGGATGTAACAATTGTAGAGGAAAT
The DNA here is from genome assembly GCA_022545495.1 of Chrysanthemum lavandulifolium. Lineage (NCBI taxonomy): Eukaryota > Viridiplantae > Streptophyta > Magnoliopsida > Asterales > Asteraceae > Chrysanthemum > Chrysanthemum lavandulifolium. The sequence goes on from CM040242.1 coordinate 119,501,693, forward strand.
CATCCATCGTCGGAATGCGTGACAAACCTATGGATGGACCCAAGGAGGGAGAAGCTAATTATATGCAAGGAGGATACCGTGGAGGGGGATATCGTGGTAACTATTACGGAAGAAATTCTAGAAATTGGCAAGACCAAAGGGATAACATCCGTAATTCTCAACCTCGAGAAGACAATCAACCTTCTCAAAACTCTAACAAAAAGTTAGAAGAATCCGATTTCGAAAAAAAACATGAGAGAATTCGTGATTGCTCAAAGATCAACAAATGATTTGATTAAAAATCAATTTTTCAACCTCAAAATCAAAGTTGAGCAAGGTCGGAAAAATCATCAAGCTTCTATCTAGGACCTTGAAAACAAATTTGGTAGACTTTCTAACCAATTCTCTTCCCGACCGTCGGGTTCATTACCAAGTAATACCCAATCAAACCCGAAACCAACACCATCTGGATCAAACGATAAAACTTATCGTCCACCACAAACAAGAAATGAGCATATCAATGTTGTATTCACAAGAAGTGGTCTCTCATATGATCCACCACCAAACCTAAATGATAATGCTACTATCATCCATGAAGATAGTGAAGATGAAGCTGAGGAAGTAACAAAAGAAAATAACCCAATCCAACCTACCCAAGAAAAACCTGTTCCACCAATCAAGGCGTATACACCAAAAATCTCATATCCTCAACGCCTTAGGAAAGAGAAAATAGAGGAGCGATATAAGAAGTTCATTGAAATAATCAAAGAGGTTAGACTCTACGTTCCTCTCGTTGATGTTCTAGCTGGGATGCCCGATTATGGGAAATTTTTAAAAGAACTTCTAAACAACAAAAGCAAGTTAGAAAAATTTCGCTACCTTCCTCAATGAAGAATGTTCACCATTCTTCAAAACAAAATCCCACCAAAACTCGGAGATCCCGGAAGTTTTCTGATTCCATGCACATTAGGGAACAATATTCAGTGCGATGCTCTAGCCGATCTTGGTGCAAGTATCAATTTGATGCCCTATTTTTGTATTCTAAACTATCCGTCAATACCTTGAAGTCTACAAGGATGAGTATTCGATTATCAAATCATTCTTACCAATATCCTGTTGGAGTTGCTGAGAACATGCTTGTTCAAGTTGGTACATTCATTTTGCTAGTAGATTTCGTGATCTTAGAGATGGAGGAAGATACTAGAGGTCTTCTCATTTTAGGAATACCTTTTCTCAATACCGCTGATGCAGTCATTAAAGTAAAAGGTAAAGAACTCAACCTTGGAGTTGGAGAAGATCGAATTACCTTTTTGATCGACAAGGCAATGAAATATCCACATTCTAGTGATGACACTTGCTTCAATGTTGATATTATTGATGAAGTCACTGATGAAGAATTGGATGCATTACTTGATAATTCTGATATGTTCATGACTACTTCAGAAAACATTAGTGAAACAAATCTTGACAAAGAATTCGCTGATTTTATGGAAGTCAAATTTGAGGAAGAAGATGTCGAGGACATTGAAGAAGGAGAAATAATGGGAGAGAATTTTGAGGAAATAACTTTCAATGAGAAAATGAGGATAAAATCTTCTCTTCAAGAACCACCAACAGATCTTGAGCTTAAACCACTCCCCGATCATCTTGAATATGCTTATCTAGAGAAAATTCACTTCTTCCTGTAGTCATATCTTCATTACTCAAAAATGAGGAGAAAGAACGTCTCGTTTCTATCCTCAAAAATCATAAAAGAGCCTTCGCTTGGAAGAATTATGATATTCCAGGGATTAGCCCCGATTTTTGCAAACACAAAATTAACTTCGAGGAAGGTGCTAAACCCATTGTGGAAAGACAACGTCGACTTAATCCCAACATGAAAGAAGTTGTTAAAAAGGAAATCATCAAGCTTCTTGATGCCGGTATCATTTACCCCATCGAGGACAGCCCTTGGGTAAGTCCCGTTCAGTGTGTGCCGAAGAAAGGAGGAATAACCGTTGTGACTAACAAATGGAATGAATTAGTTCCAACTAGGACTGTGACTGGATGGCGCATTTGCATTGACTATCGTAAATTAAACAAAGCCACCAGAAAAGATCATTTTCCTCTGCCCTTCATGGATCAAATGCTTGAAAGACTTGCGGGGAACAAGTTCTTTTGTTTCCTCGATGGCTTTTCAGGATATTTCCAAATTCCGATTGATCCTTCCGACCAAGAAAATACTACTTTCACTTGTCCCTTTGGAACCTACGCTTACCGGTGTATGCCTTTTTTCTTTACAATGCACCCGCAACTTTTCAAAGGTGCATGATTGCAATATTTCAAGACATGCTTGAAACCTCCATGGAAGTTTTCATGGATGATTTTTCAGTTTTTGGAGACTCATTTGATGTTTGTCTATCTAATCTCGATAAAATGCTCGAAAGGTGTGAATCCGCACATCTTGTTCTTAATTGGGAAAAATGTCACTTTATGGTGATTGAAGGAATTGAACTGGGTCACAAAATTTCCAGTGCAGGAATGGAGGTAGACAAAGCAAAATCGATGTTATCACAAAGTGACCACCTCTAACTAACGTTAAAGACGTTAAAAGTTTTTTAGGACATGCCAATTTCTACCGTATTTTTTCAAAGATTTTTCCAAAATATCTCGTCCTATGACAAGACTTCTTGAAAAAGATTCTGTTTTTGACTTTAGTGCAAATTGCATTAAAGCATTCGAAACCCTGAAAACGCAACTGGCTAGTGCACCGATTATGGTTTCACCGGATTGGTCACTACCGTTTGAGCTTATGTGCAATGCCAGTGATTTTGATGTTGAAGTTGTTTTAGGTCAACGAGAGCGAAAACACTTTTGCCCTATTTATTTTGCAAGCAAAACCCTAAATAATGCTCAACAGAATTACACGGTTACAGAGAATGAATTATTAGCCATTGTTTTTGCCTTCGACAAATTCAGATCTATCTCGTGCTTTCAAAGACAATTGTGTTTACAGATCATTCAACACTCAAGTATATGTTTACCAAACAAGATGCAAAACTGCGTCTTATTCGATGGATTTTGCTACTCCAAGAGTTTGATATTGAAATCAAAGATAAGAAAGGAGCAGAAAATCTAGCCGTTGATCATTTATCACGTCTTGAAAACCTGAATTTGTAGGAGTTGAGGAAAGAAGAAATCGATGATTACTTCCCGGATAAAACTCTCATGACGGTTGACATGAATGATGATAAAGAATCACCATGGTTTGCAGATTTTGCAAATTATCTCGTTGGAAAATCCTCAAAAAAGGATTCACTCATACCCAACGGAGTAAATTCTTTTCGGAACTAAAACATTATTATTGAAATTCTATTATAAACATCCTCAGTGACGGCTTCGCTCTTTGGGTTGGGACGCCGTCAGGTGCGTAAAACAGTCTTGTTTCTTGACTTTGCCGTTTTCTTCATGTTTTCGCTCCTTTTCGTCCAAATATGCTTGATTCCAGAATTTTGCTTCCAAAAGACCTAAAATGTGAAAAGGAGCGATATTAAGTAGTAATTAACGGATATAAAATGTATCAATTTAGGGCTTAAATGACCCACTAAAAACGTATGTTTTAAATCCTTATCACCTCTTTCATACCCTTATTTTTTTCGGTTTTGAAGGCTTGAACTTGAAAAAGGTTTTGGATAACAAACTAACAAATGATTTTGGTTGATCCGAGAGGAGGAGGATGATTTCTTCCTGGCTGCGTCACGACCTTCTGGTCATGATTCTCTAGTCTGTTCCTCATCATCAGAATCATGCACGTTTTGGAAATTCAAAGGACCTTGTGTTGACCTCGAGGTAGTTGTAGAACCCTTTGATTTCTTTCGACTATTCGTTCTGAAAGCATGTATCTCAATATTCTTCCAAGGATCATGATTTCTCAAAATTTTCCAACAATCCTCCAATATAAAATCATGACCGTAAATCACACGGTATTCTCTAAAAGCTTTTTCTTTATCGTCTGCATCATTCTCACCACTTCCATGATTAGCCTTGATATTATCCATAATACCACAAAAATTCCCAACCCTACTACGAATCTTATTCTTCCATTTGGTCGTGATCGAGTCGTACGTTCTTTCTAAACCAGTTTCCTTTTGAAAGTACTCTATCACCTCCTCCCAAAACCTATTCTTGTTGATAGAGTTTCCTCTCTCAGAATTTTCCGACACATAAACCCAAGCCCTACAAAGCGCGATCTCTTCCCCCTTTGTCCATAATTTGTTCTTTTTTGTTGGTTCGGCCTTTTTGCCTTTGTCCTTCGCCTTTGTAGCACGTCTCGAAGGCTTCTTTGGTTTGAAGGAGGACGTCTCTTCGACATCGGCATCGTCTTCAACAGGCATGGAACCGTGGTACGAACCGTGACCCGGACCTTGTCCCATCGAAGCATTTTGACTCGGATAGTTTTGAGTCGAGTATTGTTGAGTCGAATAGTCTGCCATATAATCCTCCAAATCCATATCAAGATTAGCATTACGAATCGAGGAATACATTTGATACGGTTGGGAAGACTGCGAGAAATCCATGTTAGGATAATATGACGACCCACTTGGTTCTTGGTGATAGTCCATATTAAGACGTTGTGGTGGGATAAATTGACGATTAATGTAATATGGGTTTTGACTTGATTCGGTTGTGGTAGTCGTGTTGGATAATCAAAACTGGGAGCATGAAAGCGAAGAGCCTGATTTTGTGGTGGTGTTATGCCGGTTAATTCAAAATTTGAATCCAGCGAGAAATTCAAATTCGGTGCATTTTGGGGTAGTCGGGATCGTGGGATTTACGATGCGGGAGTTTTTTTCTTTTTTTTTTTTTTTGACATGATTAATATGGATGAGAAGTTGTTTGAATTGTGTGTTTAGACGTGTGTTTGACGTTGGTATTTATAAGGTTGTAAATGGTGGAGTGTTTTTTTTTTTTTTTTTTTTAATTATCAAACGGATAGTTTTTCCTTTGAATTTGTTGTGTTTAAACACTTGGTCACAAAAAAGCCCGATTTATCCAAAATAAAGAGCTTCGACCGATTGTGTTTTTCTCCCCACAATAAGGATAACGGATTAATAATCGGTCAGCCGATTATGTTTTTTTCCCACTATGGTTAGCCTTATACAAATAACTCCTATTTTGAGAATGCACAAGGTTTTAGAAATTACCAATCGAATATCCTTTTTACATATAAAAACTATTTTAATTAGTTGAAACATGAAATCAAACCCGATATCGAACACTTATCTTGGACAACCCAATATAAAAGTGTGCACACTTATTTTGGAATGGAGGTACTATAAAAAATTTCATGCAAAGAGTATCTAAACTTGATCAAATTCAAAGATAGGCAAGGCTAAAATCTATACATATATATGGGACTACGTATGTCACATCATTAATGCTTAGTAGGCATTTTAATGTTGACATGACACATCTATGATGAGGTGGAAATGCCACCATGGCACTAAATCCGGTTACATTATAAAAAATATTGGACAATGAGAGGATTCGAACCATGGTCTCTACAATCACAAACAGCACGCCAACCACTAGACTAGCTAAAATTCTGCTTCTTTCCTAATCTAACCCAATCATAAACTGCATATCTTCTCTAATTACGTATTCAACAACAAAAATTCAAATCAAAACCAATAAACCCAACATGATTTGAATTTTTTTTGTAGAGTTAAAAAAAATAACACATACTGATCCGGCTATATAGTTTACATGAAATCTCACCAACATCGAATCATCATCGAGGTATGTTTTCTATTAGATTCTCATAATGTAATTGTCTTTTTCATGAAACTAATTGTATTGGTTGTGTGACACTCATGTACATATGATATTTCATATGGTCAGATTTATAAAGGTAGGTTTCTCAATCTTTAAACTCTAAATGAATTTTGAATTGGATTGGATTTTATTATCTTGATGATTTCATATAAATATTTGTCTTAAAAACGATTAAAAGTTGCTAATATTCTTATTTCTACATTAATATATGCTTCAGGAAAGTGTATATGGTTATTTCTACAGTAATATATGTTTTAGGGAAGTGTTCGTGATAATGTTTGGCTGAGTTTTGTATATATGTTTTAAGGTTGCACACCAAGTGTTTGTGATAATGTCTAAATGCGTTTTGTATGTGTGTTTTATGCAGATGGGTTGCCCATCCTTAAACGATGCCAATGATATTCACGACAATGGCAAATAGACGGTGGTGTTGTTGTCCAAGTGATTGCTTGACTCATACTTTTTGATTCTTTATCAGTGTACCAAGAATTGTCTTGAATAATATGGACAACTAAGGATGTCTGTTACCCCACATGATTGTATTGAATTGTTGAATAATCTCATCCGCAACAATTCATCCAATCAGTTTTGATTTATTTCATAAATTATATGTACTTGGTAGGTTGAAGTTTTGTATTTATGATGTGAACTTTTAATCGTGCCATAGGTTTTGCTGAGGAAGACTATAGGCTTCGACTCATTGGTATCGATAGTGAAACTTCGAGGGAGCACCAAGTTCAGTCAACAAAAGGTTAGACATCAAACGAGTATTTAGTTCTTTTTGCATTCCCATTAAATTATTTTAAAAGAAGGTATGATACAGGATGTCAATGGTCGCCTAAGATTGTTTTAGGTATGAGAATTGCTGTAAAAAATGAGACCATCAATCGGCGACACCATTCCTTTTATAATGGTTTATACACACATTCTATTTGCATTCATAATGTTGGCATATGCCGGATTCACAAAGAAGAGGTGGTAGCGTGTGCTGGAAAGGAATAAGGTTTGCCTGATTTTCTTGAGCTTTTGTTATGTAGACATGCTTCGTATTTCATATGCTTTTTAGATCGCTTTTTTTCTTTACTTTGGGCATATGAATTTTTTGCAGTTGTATCATTTGTGTCGGAATTTAGGAAATAATAAAAGGCCTCAAACTGAAGCAACTGACGATTGCCATTGTATCATGGAAGAAAGTGTTTGTAGTGGCGCTCCAGAAGTAGCTTCATGTTTCACGGTTGACGCTGAAAGCACACCTGATTATTGTGAACGAAGCCATGTGTGTGAAGAAGAAGCAACGCTGCAAGCTTTTCCTGAAAAAAAATATCAAAAGTATTGCAAATAAAGCTCCCGAGACGTCCTATTGGTTAGCCTCACGCCATAGATGAAATTCGTACATGTATACATCTTTAATATTTTTACTTGACGCCTTTATATTATCCGTGATATGCACAATTTTGGCTCCCCTATTCCAAAATTAAAAGATCTTCGATGCATGACATTTTCATAGACAATGCATTCAACAATATGTTGTGATTTTCATGCGACAGAAATCATGAACTTAGCAAATCAACGAAATGCGGTGCTAGAGTTGGTTGTGGTAATTTTCATCTTTCTATCTCTCTTGAATGATGTTAAAGTCTTTAAGATTAAAATGACGACCCTTGATAGTTTCTAAATTGGTTTAAATCAAATAACGCACTTTCATGATACGGGTCATTTGGCTGATTGGTGGTTATAGCAAGATAGAGCGGATTGAACTGTCAAAACCATGTCTCATCAGTGTTTTTAGTTAAACCCGATCACCTTATTTACTTAAAAGCTGATTTAGATCATCTGGCTGGGTTGGGTAACCGGTCAAACAGGACCCGGTTGAGATGGGCCATTTTAGTAAGTGGTTGATTCGGTTGAAGGTGGGTTGGGTTGAGCCATTAACACTCTTTTGCCCTTTTACAAAATATCTAAATTAAGAATGGATCCATTAGTTGTGAGTACGATACACACAATATAATCAC
>CM040242.1:119509597-119554013 GCA_022545495.1 Chrysanthemum lavandulifolium
CTTTATAATCGTTTAGGCGCTACAAATTAGAAGGCAAAAATTCGACTTTTTATCTTTATTATGGAAAGATATATTATAATCGCATGTAAAATTAAGATAAGGCTCAATCGTGATATGACGTATCGACCTTAACAACTCCAGGCGTAACACAACAAACTCCGGCCTAACTCCTAACCACTAAAATTAAGATAAAAGCTCCGTTATAAAATGACATGTATCAACTTCCAACTAAAAATTCATTTTATTTTCAAATTAAAATATCTTTTTATCTACTTATTTATATTTTAATCTAATTTCACCATATTTTTAAAATTTTATATCTTTAATTCAACATCCATTTTAATATATTTTATGAGTTTTAGTTTTTATATTTTAGTGGGTTTATTTTATTTTAATTCAAAATTTTACAACTTTAACCTTTATTTCATTTATTCCAATCAATATAATCTTGATTAAGTCAAAACCATATACTTTTGAAGTGTTTGGCCGTAAGAGATGCGAGGTATTTTATATGCGGGAATAATGATGTCGCGTGAAAGTTACGGGTAACTTGAACAAACACTTACAACTAACACATATACATTCGAGTGTTGTGAAGCGAATTCACTAAGCGGGTAAGCAAACACATATAACTATACTTATCGCATTGTATGTGTCAACACCATCTCATCACATCACCACCTCAAAACATACATTCGCTACAAAATAGTCATGGTGCATGCCGCGCTTGGCGGGTACCTTCTAATATATTATAATGCATCTAAAAGATTAAGGATACATCTAATTTAAATTGATACATCTCTAATGTGTAGTTATAGTTATTCTCATTCTTCTTATTTTAAGAATTCTTACCATTTGATCCTGAGTCATATATCAAAGTACCACCTAATGGTACATCAAAACTTGGCATATGATGTCGATACGCATAAACAAAGCTTAGCTAATGACTAAACTAAACACTATATGTATGAACATTGGTGAAATGTTATAAAGGAAAACTAAAATTCTAAGTGTAAAATAAAGATAATGAAAAAAGGCAATATAGTCGTTTCATATTGAGGCAGGGGATGAAAATAAAACTAAAATTTTCTCATATAAAAAGCATACACGCTTTTAGAAGACGAGAGAGGAAAAAAAATACAATATGAGCAAACCACATGATGATTTTTATTGCATATATTCATTTATATCTATGTGATGAGCGTTAGAAAAACTCTTTTCTTTTTTTCTTTTTTTTTTTTTTTTAATAAAATCACTTCTATCAATTTTCTTTAGTATTCATCTTAATTGTTAAGCAATAAAAAATTACATCATGCGACAAACATTTAATTATATTCAATAAATTGGGACTTTCATATACTTTCGAAAAAATTATTTATTGTTTTTGTTGTTTTTTATACAAGAATTTGCATGATATATCGCATTGGTATAACACTATCTTTAAGTTCGAACAATCAATATGTTGTTGTAAAATGAGTTTGCATAAACCTTTCAAAAATTCAACACTTTTGCACTAAAAAATACATATCATTAGTTTTCAAACTATATATCATGCATAATTTATGAATCTCTAAATCAATAAATTTTATTGGTAGGTGGAGAAAATTCAAGAAAAAAATTATACATAAATTATCTTGATATACAATCTGAAATCAAATAGATATAATGAAAAATTAAATAAAAGAATAACCGAGAATCAAGAATTTTGAAAATATTAAAATGATAGAGATATTTAATTAACATTTCAATTTGCATTAAAAATATACATAAATATTTTTTATGAACCACTAATATCATAAAATTTATCTATCTTTTCATGTATCATTAATATCATAAAATTTCTCTCGACTTTCTAACATTCTACTGAATAAAGAGATATTCTTGAAAAGTACATTGACAATATTAAAATAAATAAAAATTAAATAAATAATTAATAAAAGAACAAAATAAAATTAATCTCATTTCTCTTATAATTATAAACAAGGCTTTTGATAATTTTATAAATAGTAAGCAGAAGCCGCATATTTTTTTAATTTTTTATTTTGTTATTCTAAGCGTATACTATAACTATCTCAATCTTTAAGTTCGAATGTTGAACATCTCTTTGTAAAATTACATAAGTACATGTACAAAACTATTTTTTCCCTTTGCATTGGAAAAAAATATGGTACTATTTTCATCGAGGTAAACCGGTAATTATCCTAGGCATATATATTTATCGGGGATAATATTGGTATTCAGCCAATCTCCTAAAGGGGAAGTTTGTCACTTTGTCAAACATGTATTACTTATGGGTTTCATAATATTATTAGGATTGTCTCATGGAAGCCTATAAATACAAAGGCATTCTTAGAACTTCTCATAACATTCCTCTAAACACTTAAAACCTCCCCTCTCCTCCCCCTTTGTACGACAGATCAATCAAACACACCAAAGGGTCGAAACCCTTTAGTCGTTTCCCGAAGTCAACAACCAAGTCGACTTTAGCCGACTCTCTAATCGACTTCCAATCGATTAGGGTTTTACCTGGTTTCTTACTCACCATCTTCCATAGGTTCGTAACCTAGTTTTACTTGTGCAATACGGTGGATACATGATGCGATTCAAGTGGTGATTTTTCCCAAGAAACCCTAAGAAGCTCGTGAAGAATCAAGAACAAGAAGAAAGTGTTCCGTCTTGATCAAGAAAGGGCATGGAGCTTACATTATTGCAGGATAAACAAGTAAATAATATTAAACACCCTCTTATGTGTTATTTAGGTTATATCATTGATTTAAATGATCTATCTATAAGGGTTTCAGCTGCATGATCTTTATGTGTTTATTTTCCACCAATACCTACACATTGAACATTCTGTCATAAATTTAGCATACATATATCAATAATTTTACCAATTTTTCAATAGAGTCTACACAACTAAAATTTTCTTACCATACGTCACACATATAGTTAAACATCTAAATAAGCACATTTTATTTATAAAAGTTGGACAAATAAACACATGTGTTTAATCAAATGTTAACTAACACAAATAAAAAATAACACAAGATTTCCATAACTCACACCATATATGCGATTTTATAGTGCAAATTATCAATACCACAACAAACAAAAAGTGAAAGTTTCAAAAAAAAGTCTAAGCTTTAATTTTTTAAACTTCAGCAAATTAACTGATCTGGTTTAAGATTCGAAATGTAATGTATTATGATGTAATTGGTAGGTTATCAATGTCTAGTTTTCGGTTAAAAATGAACTCTCCGTATCTTGTATATATAAATAGTTATCTTCATTTTACTACATTCCGAATCATGCGACTTTCAAATTAGTAATAAATCATATATGATATATCATGCAGTTTCAACACTAAATAATAAAGAAAAATAATGGAAAAAAGCTTTGGAAGTGACTCTGTTTGTCGCGATGGATACGGTATAAATGAATGACACGTAATAATTAGAGAAAAATCGAAAATAAATCTTTGTGGTTTGTTCGTTTATACGCTATATCATCCTCGTAGTTTTTTGACACAAACATCCATCCGTTAGTAAAGTTGGCTACCATACATCCTACATTATCGTCCGTTTTCGTTTTAAATTTTGCTTCGTTTTTTAAAGTTTTACCTCGTTTTTGGCGTTATCGTCCAGTTTTACGTTTTAAATTTCTTTTTTTAGAGTTTCTTTCCGTTTTTTACCTTTTGTCCATTCTTTTACGTTTTCGTCAATTTTTTTATGTTTTCGTTCCTTTTTTACGTTTCGTCCGTTTTTAGTCTGTTTGTTACGTTTTCGTCCGTTAAAAACGGACGAAAACGTAAAAAACGGACGAAAACGTAAAAAATAGACGAAAACGTAAAAACGTATAAAATCGAACAAAAACGTAAAAAACCGGACGAAAACGTAAAAAACAGACGAAAATGTAAAAAATATATGAAGTCGAAAAGGACGAAAACGTAAAAAAAAATGACAAAACCTAAAAAAACGGACGAAAACTTAAGAAGATGGACGAAAACGTAAAAAAAAGACGAGACGGTATAAAAACGAACGAAAACTGATAAGAACGTATGAAAGCGAGTTCGAGCCAAAAATGGTTAAAAGAAATTGACTGTGGTATATATACACCATTGTGCGCATAGTCCGGTGGTTGGGGTGTTGGTTTTTGGGCTAAGCCCCTTTTTATTTATTTTCAAAATTGGCAAGACAATGGACAAACGACATAAATGTATATTGAACTTTTCTCTAATAATTATATCAAACCTAAGTCCCTAACTAAGTACAACTTCACAACTAATACGAATCTTGTATATTAGTCATTTTTATGTGGTCAATTGCGTATATCTACCCACTAAACTTGCGTATTTGCATATATCACAAAACTTACTTAACCTGTTGTACATCATGCATTGAAAACTGTATTTTTCCATCAAGTTTTAAGTTTTAATGGTATATATCATTCTTCCTTTCTATTTATACGATATGTACTCACACACTTGCTTGAAAAAAAAAGTCACAAATAAATACATACACAAATGTCTTTTAGGTATTCTTTCCATTCTTTTGTATATACCTAAGCAAAGCATCAACTAACAATCGATCCCACATTGCCCTCGAATAGCGTCAAGCTTGTCATCTGTTGTGAAGGGGTCGATTCTCACCCAAAGCAACGAGAAAATGGAAGCAAGAAGAATCGACCACACAATAACGATTGTTGGTGTTCTGTTTTACCGACCAACAAACCTTTAGGAAAGGATACAAGTGAACAATAACCCATATGGCAAAAACAGCTTCCCAAACAAGGGCCCCATGACTGGTAACCGCTGTTAATGGCTGACGAGACACCAGAAACAATTCCTACCAAGTTCACTATAAGAACAGTGGTTGGAGGGATGAGAAGAGCAGTCCATTTGAAAATGTAGAGTTCAGCAAAATCACCGTCTTCATCATTTGCTTTTGATGTGACGGTGAAATTGGTATCGATTCCTGCAAAAACTTTGAGAAGACCTTGAAAGACAGCAAAAAGGTGGGCTGAGGTACCACCTATGACCCAAAATTGTTCATTTCTCCACCAATCTTCAATGCTTACACCACTCCACCGTAGCTCCAAGACTCCGGTCGCAGCAATGGATATGAAAAGAAGAATAAACCAGATACTAGCATAGTTGCTAATCTGTAGGAAACCACATGACAGTAAAACTTCTTAGCATGAATATTATATATCAAAGTAAAGACAAATGTTATTTTATTACTGCTATTATTATTTGTGAGCTTATTCTTTTGGATATCTACAGATTTTGCAGGAATTTTGATGTAAAAAGTTAATATGCTTGATATTGTAAGCGAAACTTGATACCTCGGGAATGATAAACTTTCCGGTGAGAAGACAGACAGCTGGAAGTACACAATAAGCAAGTAGTGGGATGGAGGTGAGAGGATAGACAATGGTATTGATGTAGGCGAGCCGCTCCAAGAGTTTCAATTTACCATTATAACCATACCAAATAGGGCAATGTCTGCTCAGTAAGATCTCAATTGAACCTAAAGCCCACCGAAGAACTTGATTTAAACGATCAGAAAGATTGATTGGAGCAGAACCCTTAAAGGCTGGGCGTGGAGGCATGCAGTAGATAGAGATCCATCCTCTTGCATGCATCTTAAATCCCGTCAAAATATCTTCTGTTACCGATCCATAAATCCATCCAATCTGAATGTCAACACAACCAAAAATAGTCACTCATTTTCAAAATAATGAATTATTATGAAATTACGTGGCATTGACAATCATAGAACTCGTAAAAATACCCTTATCGAGTAGGACAAGATCTCAAATTAAATAACAAATGGCAATTCCAGGCACCAAGAAGTACTGTAAATGAACCGTTAGAAGGGCAAAACGATCATTTTAATATTAGAAAGGAAGTTGAACATCGACTTTTTGAAGATGTGACTTTTTGTAGGAAGAAATTCTTTCTTTATGAATTAAGGCAAGATACTGCACTATGAGTATCAGTTCCACGAGGTTTGAGGATGATAAGTCTTTCTAGTATGTTTCTTAACATATTTCAAAAGTTTTTTCCATGAATTGAACACATTTGCATAGTTCAAAATTACACTTGTCGAAAGTTCCGGTTAGCAGAGAGAAGATGACTCTAAATGAATAATAAATGGCGCCTCCTAGAAACAGTATGAATATTACTAGAAGAGTAAGATGATCTTTTCGGTGGTAGAAAGAGTTTTGATGCCATAAGTAGTTGATACTATACATGCCCTCTGTTCATGGAAAAATCATGCACTTACAGATAAATATGCAATTTTACTCTTTTCAAAACAAAAAGTTCCAGGAATGCATAGCTGATGTGATTTTGTGAATTATGGGTAAAAGGGGAAACTTGGCAACTACCTTGGAAGTTGGAAGTGAACATTCATGTTGGTGCAATTTAATGTAGAAATGTGAAAATAATTTTGGGATGGAGGGAGTAAGTTGTTGGTAGAGTGGAAACGAATCAAATGCTGTCTCCAAGTTGCTTGCAACGATATTGTCAGACGGGTCAAAAATGGTAATTTGGCCTTACAAAAAAGATGTCGTTTTGGTACAACAGGGAAAGGTCGAATGATTTTTTTAAGGAGTTTGCATGCATGAAATCTCAGGTTGCAATGGTTGGGGGATGTATAGAATTACCTCTTTACCCCATTCGGTCTTGTCCTCGTAACCACAGCTGATAACATGGATGGCTTCTTTCAAAAGGGTAGCAGGATTTGTTGTGGGTGGAATCCCTCCCATCTCCATAAATGTAGCAGAAATAAATACCGATGACTGACCAAATCGCTTTTCTAAGCTCCTTTGAGACATAAGTAGAGACTTTTCCTCATCATATCCTGTGAAACAAGAATATGTTCATCACACCAGACACACCTCTTATAAAATGTAAAAGCAAAAACATGAGATGGATGTCTTCCAAAAGAAGTCATGAAATAAATCAAAAAGAAATTAAAATATTGAAGGAAAAGAGCGAACCTTCAACACCCTCATCCATTTCTTCTATATTAAAAATGGGAACAGTTGACTCAGTTCTTTTTAATGCTCTATTTTTATCGGTATACTTCTTATTACTATTTTTTCCTTTCTTTCGTGAACCACAACAAGACTTGATGATAATATTTGGTTCTAAATCGACCTCAGTCAAGACAGGATCATATCCATATAGAGCTTGTCTGTTGAAACAACAACCCGTCCCCACATAGACAGGTCCCTGAATGCCGTCAAGCCCCTTCAAGTTGATCTACATAACGGAAAACAAGGTTATCGAATTTACCCTAAGGTGTGTTTGGTACAGAGAAATAAAGCCAGAGAAAAGGAAATGGCTTTAATTCTCGTGTTTAGTAAGCCGAGAAATGGAAAAGCGGAGAAATTGGAGAAATTGGTGGGGAAATGGAGAGTTGAGTAGTGTAATTTAAGTAGCCTCATTTCCCTTGATTTTGTGGAGAAATTGGAGAAATGGATTAATTTTTTGAAAAATGTTTTTTTTATTTTTTATTTTTACATTTAAAAAATATTTTAAAAAAATTATTTAAAAAAATAAGTTTAAAATTATTTTTAAAAAAATAAGTTTTTTTTTTTAAATAAATACATTTTAAAAATATTTTTATAAAAACAAGTTTTTTTAAGTAAATACATTTAAAAAAATAAGTTTTTTAATATTTTTTAAAGAAAGTACATAAATTTAAAAAAAAAATTTTAAAAAAAAGATTTTTTTTTTTTTAAATAATTTTTTTTAAATATTTTTTAAGAATTTTTATTTAGACAAAATATTATTTAAATAAAAATTTTTTCATTTCTCGGGTCAAGTCTCTGTTTTTACCAAACATTAGAATTGAACACAATTCTCTACTGATTTCTATTCTCTGAGATTCTATTCTCTACTTCATTTCTTTTCTCTGAATTTCTCTCTACCAAACGCACCCTTAGATAATAAGTTTTGCCATAGCTATTATGAAACTGATTAGTTGACCTAAAGATTAAGAAGTAATCATGCTAAGGAAAAACATACGTCGAAGAAGACAATATTGCGGTTAGCATATCGATCGTGCAAATCAATCCCGTCAAATCTTTGTGGGAATTGCACATAGCATGTCTTTTTTCCATAAGCAGGATCCATCATGAAACACATGGCTTCTTTAAGAGCTTTACTGTTATTGAAGTAGTGATCACAATCCACATTCAAAATATATGCACCATTGGTCAGGACGGCAGAAACTCGTATCTGTCAATGACAAAAGGCATGATCAAATAAACAACTAATGAAGGTGTGGTCCTGAATGTGGTATATAACAAATTCAGAGTAAAATAAAGGTTGTTTAATAAAAGGAATTTGTACAAACCAAAGCATTCATAGCACCAGCTTTCTTGTGATGCTGGAAACCTGGACGTTTCTCACGAGAAACATAAACTAGACGTGGTAGCTCATTGCCATCTGTATCAGTACCTCCACTGTGTCCTAAGAACACCTATGATACATACGTATCAGCAATTAGTAACTCCCTCATACCCCCTTTATCAATGAAAATTGCAAAACTTGATCCAATACTACAAGTTAAGACTTTTAGTCAAATAACTTCAGTACCATTTATTAAAATTCAAAATAAATTATCTTGAAGAGCAAGTAGGCAACTTTTGCTTAAAATGTATAAATATTGAAAATTGTAAAATCCAATGTAATTCTTAAAAAGTGAAAACTGTTCACCTGGATCATTCCTGGATGATCTCTGGGGTTATTTCCAGGCCAAGGAGTTCCATCTTGCATTGTCCAACCTTCTTCAGGCACTTTTTGTGCTTTGGCTACAAGAGCATTAATCCGCACCTTAAATTCTTCATACTCTCTCTGTCATCAACAGTACGCTATAAGCAAACTCGCGACAACTTTTAATAAAACATATACTTAGGACACAGTTGTGAAGCCACTAATGATTTATTAAGTCAGCATAACTCTTCCTCTGTTAACATGATTTTCAGGTCTCATGAAAGACTAAACACTTCAACATGTAAATTTAATGATGAACAATCATCCGTATGATCTTAAAAGTCAAGGTATAGCTAGTAATACTCACTTTCATTGCTCTACGTTCTTTGACAAAAGAAGGTTGAATCTTGTCTTTCAAATAGTCTATCTTCTGAGCAAAGTAGAACTCGGGTGCTCTGGGTTCAATGCTATGTTTCTTGCAGAATGGGACCCACTTCTTTGCAAACTCTGCAGTCTCAGATAGGGACTCGAATGAAAGCATAGCAGAACCATCATCAGATACATAGCACGAGACTTTGTCAACAGGGTAATCCACAGCTAGAATTGATAACACGGTGTTTGCTGTGATGAGAGGTGGTTCTTTTAGAGGATCCACTGTACTCACAAACACATCGATAGGTGCTAGCTGTGACGGTTCTCCATCCCTATCAAATCTGCAAAAACACACTTTCCTCTTTAGATTCAATCTAAAACATCAGTGGTAATTTCGACCCATTTCTGAAAGGGTCAGTTTGTTTATTTATTATGCATATTAACTCCTATGTGTTTTATTATTCTTATTGTTGTAATTAATATATTTTTTTGCAATATTAATTTGCACCTTAATTAGGTCCAGAAAAATCTATGAAAGAACAAAAAAGCGTTTGCAGATCAAACCAACCCCATTCTGTTTGGACCCTTAATGAAAAGAGACCCTTTTAATCCGGAACATAATTTGACCTGTTACCCAATCTGCCCGACCCACCCATCTTGCTACCTCTACAGAAAAATGTATATATTACCTTTTTAAGGGTGAAGCAAATATGTTCCCCCCAAAACAATAATATTTAAGATTAAATATGTTTTCCCAGAAAAAATATATATTTATTTAATAAAGATGTAAGCATAGCAACTGCTCAAAGGCTTGCCGACAACATACTTTACAAATGCAAGCTTTACAATCAAACTCCAAATTACCTCAATGCAAGCCTGTCAAGGTAGGTCTCACGCTCGACGGGAAACCATTTTGGGAATTGATCAAGAAGCCATGACAATGCAAACCAGACCTCACAAATAACAGATACCAACCATAAGGGATAAGCATCATTCACTGGATGACTGCAGCGGTATTGCAAGAAGAACCTAAGATAATCAAACGCAGGATAATTACAACACGATATGGAGTCAGATGAGTTGATGAAATAGGCACCACTCGGCTCATTGGTTGGCGAGCATCATCCGCCCTGCCACACAAACATCAAGCCTACATAAGATACTAGAACACATCAACTATTATGTGGGTTAAAAACTGATCGTTTTTAGTACATATAATAGATTGCGATTCCGACCCATTTACTAATGAAGGGATTGATTAGGGTTATGTTTAAAATATGAAAAATAAGCTTAATAGAACACGGGTCGAATAGGTCGAAATTGCCTCTCTTTTTTAATCCTATAACTTACCAACTGTATACTGAAACTATGAAATTTATATGATCATATTCAATACACTAATGGTTAGAAAATTTTCGACAGAAACTATTATTGGTCTGAACCCGAATTGAACCAATAATTGCCCCATGTCACAGGACTAATATGAAATGTCTAATGTGTAAACATAAACAGTATTGGCAAACGCTTGCATACAGTTGCAGTTCTTCTCCATTTGAACCAGTGCGCTCAATCTCTCCTCCTCTTCTTTCACCACCATATTTGTTAGCCATTTGCATCATATTTTTATCCTGTTTTAGCTTCCACCCTTCCACCCTTTCTTTCCAGTCAACATTACCCAGACCATAAGAATTCAAGTCTTTTGACGGGTCCACAATTCTTACAGGAACTACACAAAAACATACGACAAGTTAGATGACATCTTCAACACATGATTGATACTTAAATAGAGTGTTTTATGGGTAGTAACTGTTGAGAATTGAACGCACCTGGTTGTCTGGGATCGATGTATGGGAGTGAGTGAACATGTTTGTCACCAGGGCCTAATGGACCTGATGTACTTCTTACAGACAAATTGTCTGTAACACTTGGAATTTCACCAGATACCTGACAACAGAACAGTGAGGATTAACCTACATGTTCAAAGAGGTTGGGTACGGGTCAAAATGAGTAGGTTTAAATATTTAGTACGGGTCAAAACAGGTTGGGTATTCCACAAAATACGTTTTTCCCAAAAAATCATAAAACATTAAACTCAATGCAGAGACAATAGGTAGTTTTCATGAAATATACACTTCGAGCGACATAACCAATTTATATTATCGAACCATTCACAAGTAGATGTTCGAAATTGTCATCGCTAGTAGAATTGATAAAAGGAAATTTAATGTCATGTAAAGTAAATTCACAAAATCAAGTAAATTCACAAAATCAACACTGACTTGTTGGTCACTAGTGAGTCGTGGAAGCGGTTCATGTCTAGCAGACGAAGAAAGTTCAGTATCACTATCTCCTTGCCACTGACGTCTAGCCTTGCTGTTTTCTTGAGGATAACTAAACTCGTTCTCCAAGTCATCAACATCATCCTCATCATCATCACCATCAACTCTCGGGCTCCCTGATAATAGAATCATATTCATTGTTAAAAATCTAAACTTTAATAATCATCTTTCATAAAATCTATGCTACGCCAACCTTTGTGTCTTCTGTATCTAGTCTTGCACTGAGGGCAAGATTGATTACCATCTCTCCTCTCGTACTCATAACACGGCCTGCATACTGGGAACGCACACTCGTTGCAAGCAACAAATATATCACCGGTTTCAGTAAGGCCAACTGTGTCACCACATATTTGGCATATCTGCCCATTCAAATTCTTTAATGGCTTGGGCTGCATCACATACATATTTTCGATTTCATTATTCAGTCTTTCAAGAATGAGAATCAGAAATTACAGAAAGCTTTCTTATTCACTATGATATCAGAATTGTAAATTTAGTAAAATATAATCAACAAATCACTTGTGAATTTTCATTAAATTATCTGGATTAAACACTAAACCTCATTATCTATACCTATAACCCAAAAAAAAAAAAATGTATAAATGAAAACCATGCATTCACAAATCAAAAGAAAACCAATCAATGACTCACTAAATTGGAATTATAAACAAAACCCATATCATAAAAAAGAATTTCAATACTAGAAAACATATCAAAATTCAAAAAAAAAAAGTAAAAAAAAAAAAAAAAAAAAAAAAAAAAAAAAGATATTACCAGTCCATCAGAAGTATTAGAATGATGTCTAATTCTAACCAATTCATTTCTGTTATGTGATCCTGCAACTAATCCACCATTTGCTTCCATTTCTTCAGTTCAATGATGATAAACTAATTAGAATTGAAGCAAATGAGTGGCATTTGTGATAATGCTAGTCAGTATCAGTCGGTGTGCTTTTGCTATCACTTCATCCTGATGATATATATATATGCCGCTTAATATTTTATTATTATTTATTATTTTTACCGGTTACAGCTCAGAACATAAGTACTGTCCGGATGAATGTCAAAACTTCAAGAGCAATAAGTTATAGAAGGGTAAATTTCACCGTTGGTCCTTGAACTTCGCCTCATTCTCACATTTTGTCCTCTAACTTTTTTTTAGTAGCGTATGCAGTCCTCAACATTTCAAAACGTCATCCGTTTAGTCCTTGGCATAGTTTTAAAAAGCGTAACATCGAAATTTCAGCTAACAGGGATTTTTTGGATCGAGGCTCTGTATTCAAAAAAAGTGTTTAGAGCCTAAGTTAATTTGTTAAATGTAATTATAAGATGTAAAATCATCGTAAAGGATATATACCTAATTATAAACAAATGTTTAGAGGATAATATGAGAATTTAAAGTTTTAAATTCAAAATATTTAAAAACATATGAATCGACTTTCAATTTAGGACATGTGTTTGAAATAAAATCATGTTAATCGTAGTACGATGGTTGATATTTTTATTTTGAAGAGATTATTTTATAAATTAACTATTTTAGTGTTATTTAAGTCATCATTAATACATAAATCTGTCGGATGAATGTCAAAACTTCACTCAATAATTTATAGAAGGGTAAATTTCATAAAGGTTCTGAATTTGATTTCGCCTCTGCATTTAGGCTCCTTAACTTTTTTAGTGGCTTATCGCGCTCCCAACATTTCAAAACGTCACCCGTTTGGTCCATGGTACCCGTTTTGGTTAACATTTGTTAATTTCATCGTTAGTTGACTAGTTAAGGTGGTATTTTTGTCTTTTCACGATCATCACACTTGTTACTGTACTCGATCATCTTCCTACTTGTTACTGTACAACCCGATCATTTTCACACACACAACTCTCGAATGATTACACAAATCGGCACACAAAACTCACATTTCGATTTGCTACCCTCTTTCTTGCAATGGCAAATAAAGATTGGAGAAAATTTACATTTACTGAAGACATGGTAGATTATCTTTATAAAAAGTATTAAGAATAATTGGAAGGCATGCTCTGTTGAAAGGTTAACACATTGTTGCATTGTTCTTGTTTAGAATAAATTGTTGCCTTAATGACTTGATTTGACATTTTTGTTGTTCAACTGCCTCTATCTTATTTCACAATAATCTCAAATGGACCCAGTGACGTTTTTCCAACCCTTGAAGATGTGTTTGATCAGACAAAAAAAACATGGAAAGAAACCAAGCAGATCAGAATAAAGGTATGCATTTTTTTTTTTGAAATGACAAACCTTGAACATGTGTTTAGACCCTTTTGATGTTGATTTGACTTTTGTTGTCCCCTAATGAATTCCTTTTAGTTTTAGGTTTGTTTATTATTTACATTACTTAAACTGCAATTTGAGTTTAGCAATTAAGGTAGTTTACCCAATTTGACTTTAGCAAGTCAAACTGCGATTACTCAAATGCAAATGGATTAGTTATGCACTAAGCTGCTAGATGTCGTTACAAGTCTGCATAGACTTCATCAGCTGAGCTCTTGTCTTGTATAGACCTTTAGGGGTGTTTGAATTTCTGCACAGTATAGTAGAAAGAGAGTTAGCAGAGTGTTTGGACTTATGTATTACATGATTAGTCAAACTGAAATTTGACTTTAGCAAGTCAAATTGTAATGGGGCACACTATTGATGTTGATTTGGCCTTTTGTTTCTTATTTGCATACTTGATTTTTGGGCCTTCTGTAAGTGTGTTATATATGTACGTTTAACATGTGTTAACCTATTAACTTGTAGATGAGCATTAGGAAAAGGTTTGTGAAAGCAGGACTCAAAACCTTGAGAAGAAGATAGAAATCCTTGAGAAAAGGATAGAAACCCTTGAGGAGGTGTACTTTTACACAGAAGATTACCTCGATGTGATTAAAAAATCCAGTGATGAAGTTGTTTCCAGTGAAAAGAGGATTGAAAACCTTGAAATGAAGCTACAATGGCTTGAAAAGAGGATGCAAAACCTTGAGATGCAAAGCTCCCTAAAGGCAAACGAGGATGAGGTGATTCATTTGGAAGATGATGAAGATGTTTCAAGTGAAGAGTAAGTTTCTGATGATGTCAAAGGTTCCAAGAGATCCAGAGCTCCTAAAAGTCAACATGCTTCTACTTCAATTACTCAAACTTCTCCCAAAAGATCCAGAGCTTCCACATCAACTGCTGAAGCTGCTCCCAAAAGATCCAGAGCTTCCACTTCAACTGCTCAAGCTACTCCTAAAACATCCAGAGATCCTTCAACTTAAAAAACAATTGGTGAAAGGAAAATAGCTCATTCACAAGCTCCTTCAACTTTCGCTCCAAGAGGCTACAGGAAACAATCATCACTGAAATCATACTTGGTTTAAGAGCTCTTAATGCTCCAGAAGTGGGATCTACAAGCTTGAAGGGTAAGTCCAATAAGCGTTGACTTATTTCATGCTTGTTGTAATTGGATGTTTATAAACAATTACTTTTGTTGCTACATGGGTATATTAACTAATATTTGGAAATGCTACTTTATTTTGTTGTAAAAATTAACATCTTAATCTAGAAATATTAAATATGCAGGATTGAGGTGTTTTTTTTTATACTGTGTTAGCTTTCAGTTGAGATCATTTGACTTATGTTTTTTGCAAGTAGCAAGTCTCTGAATGCTCTGAGACTTCAGCTATGCTTATACTCTCTTGTTGTCTTGAACTTGAAGGGGTGTTTGGCATATTAGAGTTGTCAGTACTTTCTTTATCCCCCCCCCCTACAAATTGGCATTGTGTATGGGTTACAAATGCCCAACTTCGATAACAACCATAGTGTAGAGCTTTGCTAAGTCCTTTAGTTAGAGCATCTGCCAGTTGAAGCTTTCATTTTAGATCATTTGACTTATGTTTGTTGCCAGTAGTAAGTATTATAACTTTAGTAATATAATAGTTTGTAATTTAAATGCTGTTTGTAAGTTGACTATAAGTCAATTCATGCCATGAGGATTTTCAGTTTGCAGTTTTATGGGTCGTTTGGAAATGCAATTGTAGACTACATTTCCACACTCAAACAGATGTGTTTTTAAGTAAACACATTTGCAATTGCAGACTGCAATTCCAAACTCAGAATGCAATTATGGGTATATTTTTGCATGAACCTTTTTGTATAAAATAAAATTAAACAACACACGAGAAAAGAAATGATTTTCATTAACCATAACAACAAAGGTACAAAAGACATTATCCCAAACAACCCATACCAAGCGCTTTGACACATAGAAACTTGAAATGAAATACAAAACCACCCATTATTTGCCTTCTTAATATCAACCATCATTTTGAAATATTCTAATCCATCTTCTCACCATACTCCCTTCTCTCTTCGGTGGCCTTCCATTTCCTTCCACCTCTTTATCAACTATAGCTTCATCAACAACAATTTCAAAAACAAGTGCATCTTTTACTCTTGGCACATTAATTGCACCATGAATTAGTTTCATCAAGTATGTTGTCTAAGGTTTGATTAAACTCGCCCATGCCTTTATTGGACACACTTTTTCCTGTATAACCTTGTATTTTAGCATGTCAACATCTGTCCTTAATTTTACTTTAATGTCATTCATGAGAACATTGAACTTGTGTAGTTCAGAAATCCTGCTCAACCATAGTGCAGTGAACTTTTGTGGTTCATTGCTTGTAACAATTCACATTTTTAGGTTACTATTCATTCTCGTATTTTTACTATTCATTCTCGTATTTTTATTTTCGTAATTTAACCTACATTCGTAATGACAAGAAGTTTGTTACTCGTAATATGTGTTTTTCATATATTACAACATTTCCCCAAGTTTTGGATTTTTACATTTTCTGATTTATGTGTAACGCAATTTAAACCTTCCGGTTTTAGGTTTAACGAGCATTCAACACCAACTCGACACTAGACTAGACCCAGTCTAGACATTATAAGCTTTCTAGGTTCATAATAATCACATTTGTAATATCACATTTCACTTTTTCTATTTTCGCGTAAACTTTGTACGTTTCACATTTTACGCGTTTTCAACGCATGTTTTTTCGTTTTATCAGTGTTTACGAACTCCTTTAAACTTATCACTCATCTAGTATACTTTTATAGAGTATAATGATATGTTTTAACATTTCTTAAAAGTTGTATATTTTAAGATACCCGGTTTCAAGTTTCACGATTTAAATATATATATATAGCGATTCTATAGACAAAACTCTATATAAGTCAATAAATCCTAAAATATAGTTGAAAGCTGGGTTTAGTTTTAAAAAAAAAAAAATACTTATCGCGATTGAGACTAAACTCACTTTGATTCTTATGAAACCTCATGAGGTTTCATAAGAATCTTAAATAAATAAACATGATGCTTCTCAAGGAATCCTCCAAAGGGACTTGGCTTGGTAATCAACCATGGAACCATTAGATCATTACAAGTGTACTAACTTCCTACTTTAGCTTTGCAAATATCTAGTGAAAGTAACCTCCTCATTTTTGCATAAAAAGTAACTCATTCTCTTCCTTTTTCTTCATAAACAAATGCCCTACCCTTAATTATATATCAATCCAATCTTTGATTTTCATGTTACAAGATTCATATCAATTCTAAAGCTCTTGTTAAGCTTTACTTGATCCTAATTATAAGTTTCTTCATTCCTTTGGTGATTTGAAAGCTATACAAGAATAATTTATATATAGTAGAAGTCGTCAAGTATTCTTTCAAGTGATTCTAAGTTGAATTCAAGAGTTGAAAGAGTTGTGAAAGCTACGGTTTAGTTGAAAGAAATTAAGCTATTGTTCTAGTTCTTTGTTCTTGATTTCCCTTTTTAAGGCCAAAATTTGTAAGAGAGATCTTACTCATGTTTATTTCTATTCTTGTTATATCATACTATATGTGTTAGTATATTGATCATGTTTTATATAATTCTTAAGACATGTATAAAGACTAGCTTATTATTTCATGTGAAAAATTATGTAGTAAACTAGTAAATCAAGTATGTTAGGCTATTTATTATCACCAAATTTATGAACCTATATCACTAAATATATCCATATATTATTATAGAAACTCAAAACAAAAACATAGCTTTTCGAATCGTCTAAAACGGACATATGAATTAAAAGTTACGCCTAGTTCAAGATTTATAAAGAAAACTTGGTAATTTGCTAAAAGTATTCTATAACGATTTTGAAATGCATTTTTGAGGCCTTTTTGCTCCGATTCATTAAAATTAGAAAATACGAAAGTTTTCTGGAATGATGTTTTACATCTAGACACGCGATATTTTAACCAGAAAATCGAAAATGAGGGCTACTTTCTATCAAAACTTAAGTAGACTGTTTTCAACCCGAATTTGTTGAACCAAAATCTAATTTTTGTGAACATGTTGTATTATCAAATCAAGTAACTTTCAAAACTTATTAATTCTATTATGAATGTAATACCACAATAACAAAAACTTTCCTAAGTTTATTTGACAATCGGAAAGGCAAATTTTACAATCGGCGAGAAATATGACCAAAAACCAATTTCTAGTTTATTAAAATGACTTTTGAAATTATAACTTGTGTAAATTATGGAGTCCGTTTAAAATTAATTATAAAAGATGTAAACCAATTAAAGTTTACAAACCATGTGATTATTTTAACACTTATGCCATTTAAATCGAATAAGCAAATCATATGATTTACATACTAAGTACTACAAAACTAAGGGGATTCATGTGAGGGGTTTCATTTGGGTGAATGTTTTGATGAGTTGTCGGATTTATGATTTAAAATGTCTTAGCTCCTCAAATGTTTACTACATGATCTCTGAATTATGATGGCCCGAACGGTAGTACGATATTTAACTAAAAACGTTTTATAAATCGCTTTCATAAATAACATACATTATTACTATAAACCACCATGTACAACATAATGATCAATATACTGGTTTATATAGACTCATTAATATTTCCACTTTGTTATTACCAAACCTAAGACTCAACATCATATTTTTAGGTTGTACGTAGAGGTTTCCCGACCTATTTATCGATTTCGATATACACTAAACATCAATAACTCAATGTGAGTTCATAGCCCCATTTTGTATCATTTAACTATTTTACAAACCATTAGAGGAGATACATGTTATTTTTACTCGAACACGATGTTTTGAACTGTATGCTATATTTGAATGTTTTATTGTCACTAAGTATACGATTGCCATGTTTGAAGTCCCTATATCATGAACCATTAGTCACTAGCTTTAGTGAGCGCGAATATTGTGAATTGTACTATTTGGGTTGATGAACCATTCTTATTGACCCAATTAAGTCAATCAAACAAACTATATTTGAGAACAATAGATATATTGGAAAATTACCTGCTAGGGCTACGATGTAACGATTATGCCAATATCTATTGGTACGAGGTTAATGCTTTGGATGTCATGAGCTTAGTGAAATAATAATTTTTTTGTTTTCAAACTATGAGTATGAGTCTATAGCTCACACTACGATTTTATTGTGTTCAACAATTTAACTAAACCTATGGATTTCACTCAACCTTTGTTTTGACGATTTTAGCATGTTTATCTCAGGTCCATAATGCACGAGGCTGGAAAGGAAGGGCGCGAGTACTCAAGATGGCTATAAATTTTATTATCATTCAAAAACTTATTTATGCATTTGTAACCGTGAAAACACTGGGACCTCATTTTATAAACTCGATATTTATATAGTTCAAATGATAAATCTTTTAAAAACGACTCAATTAGAGTTCGTTTTCTATAGTTAAATGTTATGCGATGAAGTAACACCAATTTGAATTCCATGCGTTCACAAAATATGGGGTGTTACATTGCTACCTCATTACACCATTCAAGGTATGATCAATAACATCTTTTATAAAAGCTAGCATTTTTGACTATTTGTTTCTTGTTTCATCCATTTGGGTGTTGTGGATGTCAACAAAATTGGTTTACCTTTCACCATTTGGGTGTTGTGGATGCCAATTGTGGATGAAAATGGAAGGTGTTATGGGATAAGACATACTCATGTGGCTAGTTATATAGGTAAAAATGGAAGTTATGAGTGGCATGGTGGTTTGGAGGGAAAAAAGGTCAAAGGACTAATATGGAAGGTTACTTACGTTAATACAAATTCGAAAGTTCAGGGACTAAAAATTATTTGGCGGGAAAAGGGAAAACCCGACAACAACTACCATATTTGAACCATTTAAGTACTTTCTTAGTCTCTTGACGTGGAAAGTCATTTACACGAGTCGTCCCTGTCATAGTCCTTGATGTGGAAATACATCCAGTTGCACGAGTCGTCCCTGTCCTAGTCCGTTTAAGGATTAGGGTTTACGACAGTCACCAACACTAATCTAAAACCCAATAGAAATTGGCAAAAAGGTTGTTACTACCACAAAATAACACAAGAAAATGAATGACCCCCAGTTTCATCACAAAACCAAAATGTTGAAAATTCAGGCGAAAATTCGGTTAGGATAATAAAGGTCTTGCGGGTATTTTTCAAAGGGTGAAGCTACGTAAAATAGCGGATAATCGGGAAGGTGGAGAGGAGTCTATAATGTCGACACAGGAGTATATGAGGAAAGTTGTTGAGGATGTGGGTGAGGATGCCGATTTTACTCGTGGGCCTTAGATTAGCCTTGTGTTTTGATGCTATTGGGTGTTTGAGTGGATGTTCTATATCAAAAACTTTATCAAGGACGGGAAAGTTGATCATGTTGTTGCAATCATCAAGTCGTGTACTTCAAATGCCCTTGGAGATCTTATAGTAACTCATAAAGATCTCTAAGGTACAATACCGGTACAATACATCATAAAGTCCTTACGGAGGGGTTACGTAAAGGATATAATATGAAGGATGTTTTGATACTTCATAACATTTCATTCTTTTCTCCTAAACAATCACTCCATTATCTAAACATTACAATGAAAAACTTAGTTAAGGTATTCCACGAGGATACTATTACTGGAAATGGGAGTGGTGAAGGTGGTAGTGGAATGTTAGATGAAGAAGAAATAATGAAATTGGTAGAAGAAGAAGAAGTGGCTGAATTGGAGTCACATGTAGGTGGAAATGTTACTGCTGAGGAACATCAGCTAAAATTAGATGAGGAAGCATTAAACCTTGCATTAGAAGAAGAGGCAAGGGAATAAAGGGCTAAACAAGAATGGTTGGCCAAATGTAGGAAAGAACAAGAAGAGGATGAGAAGCATGAGAGACATCTATGGGGCTTGTATGTGTAACATAACTAAAGTGGAGATAAATGTTAATCCAAACACTACCCCCACAGTCCTCACGGTGTTACACCAAGGTACTAACTAGCCATGGAGGTACCATGGCCATGTTATTGAGGCACCAATGGCATGATGCTATCTGTGGAGGTGTGTTTTTGTCCACAGCGTTCTCTTTTGTGCTAACATTTGATTATGGCTATGATTCCATACGTAAGGATATTTGCCAAAAGCAGGTGTATGATTATGTATGATGTTTATTTTGCAGGGAGCGTATAGATGCATCCTAGGTACTCAGTTTAGATATATGTGTGTGTCATACACTTTTGGGAGCCGTACACTCTATTTGATTTGATTTGTTATAATAGGATATGATTGATTGATATGATATGTTTGATTGTTTTGGTCTATTCATGTATCATGTTTAGGCACTTGGGTAATTCCTCAACAGTTTCGTTATTATTTCTTCATAACCCTTTGATTATTCCTTAATACCCTGTTCAGTCCTTATCTTATTTAACATCTTCTTCAGCAGGGTTCCGTTGGATTCGTTTCGCTTATTCATTTTGATTTATTGCTTTTCATTATTTATATCAGTTCACTGAGCGTTAGCTCAGCTGCATTTTCTTTTCTCTGCGGCAGGTATTAAGCGGGATGCTGGGATTTGAGTGATGAGAGTAGGAGCTTTTAGTGGACCGACCAACCTTAGTTTTCCTTGTCATCTGGAATTAGATTGAGATTTATGTTTTGTTTATTTTCTTCTTGCTTAAGAATTTGAGCAGTTTTGTATTCCTTAGAAGTTAATTGTTTCATGACTTATATTTTATTTATTTAAGACTTCCGCTTGCGTTTATTATGTTCTGATTGACACCATGATGTGACGTTTTGACTCTTGTTGGGTTGGGGTGTTACAGTTGTTGCTAAAACCTTTGGTGACGGGCCGGTCTATTATGCTGATGCTTTGGCGACGACATGTTTTAGCGATGACTTTTTGAGCTTTTATCGACGACATGCGTTGCAATGAGCGAAGGTCATGTTAGTTGCTACATGCATGTTTCATTAATTGTTTGTTGAAAGATGTAGTACAATGTCAATGAGCGAAGGTTATGTTGCTACATGCATGTTTCATTAATTATTTGTTGAAAGATGTAGTAATATGTAATATTGGAAGGAAAATTAGTAAACTAGAAGTTTAAATTTATTATCATTATTTTTTTAGCATAAATGTAGCACAAACACATACAAGGTGCTACAGACAAGAGTAACCGTTCATGCAGTAAGAAACATGGAAGCATAATTCTCAAATGCAAAAAGTAAATGATCTTTTCCCTGTTTACAATGTCGACGTGAAATAAAGTAAAGTTTTTCATGCATATGATATACCACACGAGGGTAAATAAAATTAATCATACGTAGGAAGATTAAGATAGAAAAATCCTGAAACATCCTACACCTTTTCTTTGGGGTTAGATATATAAAGTAAATGGTTTTAGTGCATGGGTCGAAAATCTTATCTATGTATGGTATATCTTTTGGTTTCACCTCCGTAATTTTTGGACGATCTAACTTATTTACAGTAGAAATCTGTTCATGTAGAGAGACTCATATATATTTGAGAAAGAGCACGTACGGTGTCTTATTAAAGACAAAGTATTCACTCTCGTTTACGTCGAGTTAGGTATAGAACTTTGAGTTTAGGAAAAAGGAAAATGAATACATCAGGCCGGGACAAATTATATTGGAGCAATAATCCTTAACTTCCAGTATTGAATGTCATCAAAAGCTCACATAGCTAGCTTCAGGGTTTTCACTAGATCGCTTGAAGTCATCGAGAAGTCATCCGTCTTCTGTAAAATTCAGGATAAACAGACTGAATGTGAGTTTTGGTATACGAATTTATGTTACTAAACACAAATCGATAGCATAAAACTATCGACAAACCAATTATTTGTCTCAATTTTCATAAACCAATAGCTCTAATATAATAATAGGCAAAAATATGTTAACCCCAACTGATTCAAAAAAGTACATACCTTGGCAACAATGTTGATTAGGAGAGCGATATTGGCAAATGGCAAAGCACTGCTACTGGAGACAGAAAGACCTAGCTTCTCCACCTCGCTAATTGCATTTACTAAACACACATAATCTTTCTGGCATAAGATTCGTACTAGCACGCTGCTCCCAGAAATTCTCACTTTAATCTCTGGTTTGTGAGGGATATGGTTTGCTCCAATGTTTGTTTCATCATACAAGGAACAATTATTATCACTAAGACTATGCTTTGGTCTCTTTGCAGATATATCCATTTCCATATCACTTGTTTTCAAGTATGGTAATCCCTCTAGTTCCTTAACTCGACACTCAAGTACTTGTATATAGTTAGCTGCATCCTCTAACACAGTTGCCTTGTCCATCTACAATCAAACAGTTAACTAGCTTATAACACACTCTGTCCAAAAGGTTTCTTACAGAGTAGATGTTAAAATTAATATATGCTAACTGCATGCGTAGTATTTAGTGTAGCCTAATAAACTTATTGTTCTAATTACATATGAGATCGATGATTTGTACCTTCTTTAGATCAGGTAGTAGGGTAGACAAAGAAATAAACCCTCGACTCAACTTTTCTCTTCTCTTTCTCTCAGCCAACATATGATCTTGAAGCTGAATCCGATTCCTAATCACGGTCCCCTTTTTCATACCAGGTGTGTTACCAAATGAATCGCATAAGGTGATGACCTCGTCTTTTGGTTTTAGATCGCCAAAAGATATAGTGAAAGTGTTGGGATTACTGGAGAGTGGCATTGGCTTCGGCTTTAGGTGTTCATCTGTGGTAAGTTTCTTCAATGTATTGTTGGTCATTTTGTAACTAGGCTGCCTTTTGATAAAGGATGTTTCGTTAATGCTTTTTGGAATTTGAAACTCGTGATCTACAAAAGATGGATTATTGGTGTTGCTTCCTGAAGAAAATGAATCAATAGTACTGAAGCCAGGTACCAGATGATAAGGTTTCATCATCTGATACTCATGATTCATAAAGCTTTGATCTTGCATATCCTAAAGACCAACACAAACTGGTAATTAGTTAAATATCTAAGATATACATACATGTATACATCATATATAACTTCTCACTAGCCATATCATTCATATGTTTTGCTAGCCATGTCGACTGTATCCATTGCTTTTATACGTGAATATTTGTCAATTAAACCTGTATCATTAACTCGACGTTAACCATCTCTTGTATTTTTAACTTCTAGCTGAGTATTAATTAAGTTAAAGATGGCTATTCTGGAAAATAATTTGGACACTGAAAAGTTTTGATCTTTAATTTGTGTCAAAAATAAGAAAATTCATTTCTGATGGCAAATGATTATGTGGGTTATAACTTTAACTAATCAATCCATACACACATAGTAGATCAAAATTAAACTAGCTTAAAATGTTTAGGACCTCACAAGTATAGCCGAGAAATTATTTTAATTTCCCTTTTTGAAAAATGAACAAAAATAATCCCAAAGTGATCTTAGTTTGATGAGGTTTCTTGCAAAATAAGTTATGTCAAATGAGTGATTGCAAACGCAAACACAAACACAAACAAAAGGAATCTCTTTAGAAGCCGACATGGACTAGTGATCAAGTAAGATGAAAATGAATTCGTTTAGATCTAAATACCAAATTGATATCAAACTTTTCAAGCCAAAACCGATCAGGATTTTTGTATCGAGAAAGACTTGTTCAAGAATCTGATTTTTGACATGTTTAGAGTATGGATATAGGGCGTTCAAACTTTTTTTTATGATCATACATATTGATGAAATAACAAGGATAATTCTAATATCAGCATGTATTTGCTGAAAAGGGTGACTTGATACGTACCTTAGTTATAGGAAGAAAAATATAAGAGACACTCTAGATCTTGTCTTCAGTTCACCTATATGCTTCTCACAAGTTATGCTGTTATGATTCTATGTTCAGGTTTTTTATGGAACAGAAAATGAAGTTGCCAAAAGAACGATCAATACCCTAGCAGCTTTTGTATTTATCTATTCATTATTTTATTACAATGTGATTTCATGATCAGAATTACAAAAGCATTATTGTTTAAAATATGTTCTACTTTAAGAAAGTTGTATAACTTATTCCATCTAGAATAATAGTATAATGATAAACTAATACATACACAAAATACTATCAATAATTATCTCTTAATACACCACCGCCAAATGGCCAAAAGGTAAGGTAATTGGTTTACTTACACGAGGTCAAAGTTTCAAGCCTCACTAAATATGTACATTTAAGAATGACTAGATAAAGGTCGAAAACGGTCCCATGCTTAACCCGTGAGGCCGTGTACATCTCTTATGACAGAAGAAACCTCATTCGTTGAGATAATCACTTAATACAAGGAAAAAGACTTACCCTTCATGAGTAACTTAAACAATTAAGGAAAACCGCATCCACTTGTATTATCTCGTAATACAAATTTTGAGGTCATATCATATTGTACCATCTACAAAATTGTTAAAAAGTATAGTTGGAATATGCAAACTTATGGTTATAAAGTACAGGGATTGATACTGCCATTATTTGTAACTTTATGACTCTGGTGCTTGTATTGTATTGTTTAATTCTACAGTGTCTAAAGTGAAAGATTATGGGATATATATCCTTCCTCTTTCGAGATCTAGGGTTTTATTTTGGTTTTGTGTGTGTGTTTCTCTTTTCGATTCTCTCTCAACACACAGTCTAGTTGTGTATTAGTCTTGATCATTGTTAGGTTTGAGTGTTGTAGTGAGGTGTATTGTATGAGTGATTCTGCATTCTTTAATTGCATTTGTTTAGGCACAATCATTATATCTTGTATGTAGATTGCACTCATTTAAGGACAATCATTTAGATATAGTTATTAGTAATAAGCACGCGGGGTGGTTGGTTGAGTGCAGATTTGGTGTTTTTATCTTTGATATCGTATTTCTTTACATGGTATCAGAGATATCAATCATTTCGATTGGTGTTTCTTGATTCTTGTGTATCTATTTGGTGGCTTTTAGTATTTTAGGGTTTCTCACATTATTTTTAGAATTTGGGGCTTTTGATTCTTAGAGGTAGATGTGGTGTTTTGGGTGGTTGAATCATTGATCTTGGGGTGATTGTTAGTTCTGGTGGTTGTTAATTATTCATATTTATAAATTAGGGTTTGCAACTTAAAACCCTAACTCTGTGATTTGGGGTGTTTCCATTACCTGGTGATTCTTGGGTATTTTCGTTGCTATTTCCCCATTATATCTCTTGACTAACTGAATCAAGAGTATAGTGAGTTAAGTCTTCCGCTGTTCTCTGGTTGTAATCTCTATAAAGATTTTTTCTTCCTGTAAGACTTATAATATTTGACTTATGTGTGTGTTTATGGTGTGACTATCTTGACCTACCTACCTGAGTGGCAAGGAATCCAGCTGTGGTTACATCTCAGTTCACGCGAATTGGTATTGATAAGACTTGTGAGTGTGGGTGAGTTCTTGTTCTTGTTTTAGTTATTTGTCATCTGATTGTTTTCTATTGTTATGAACTTGTGATTATTTGGTAGTCTATTTGTTATTTTGTAATTCTTGGTTATTTTGTCCGTTGTTGTATCTGTTTATTGTTTGTTGTTAATTGTTTCTTGTAATCATGATTGAGGTTTTGATTGATAGTTTGGATGCATAAATTCTACTATTTTTGCATGCTAATGATAACTCTAATGTGCATATTGTTAATTTCAAATTGACTAGGTCTGATAACTATAAATGGTCTATTGCTATGAAAATACTTTGAAAGGTAAATAAAAGATGGGTTTTATAGGTGATACTTATGTTAAACTTGTTACTAGTCATGCTTTGAGTCAACAGCGGGAAAAAAGTAATGCAATTGTGTTAGGTTCGATTTTAGGGTATTTATCTTAAGAGTTGTATTTGATCAAGGTTTTTTGAAATTGCTACTGATGTCTTTAATGAATTGGAAGAAACTTATGATAAAATGGATGGTTTTGTTATTTTTAATCTAATGCATAAGTTTAATGTGTTGAAAGAAGGTGATTTGCTTGTTCATGATTACTATTACAAAGCTTAACTCCTTATGGAGAGAGTTTGACATTCTTACTTTGTTGCGTGCTTGTACTTGTGCTGATAATGCTCATATTGATAAATATAATCAGTTAGTCAGATTTATGCAATTTCTTATGGGATTAAATGAAGTTTACCAGCCAATTAGAAGTAATTTGCTTGATATGGATCCTTTACCAGATGTAAAGGATGCCTTTTGTAACACCCCAACCCGAAAAGGGCTAAAATGTAACATTATGGTGTCAATCATAACATATAAACGCAAGCGGAAGACTTTATTATAAAATAAATACTAAGTCATGTAAAACAATGACTTCACAAAGTATAATCTCAACAAAGTCTAAAATGAAGTAAATAATCCCAAAGCATAAGTCTGAAATGAAAACACCAAAATACTAAGTCTGGAAACAATCCATAAATGGGAATCTAAACATGGGTAGGTCCTCTAGCTCCTACTCTCATCACTCATGCCCAACATCCCGCTTATTACCTGCCGCAACGAAAATAAAATGCGGCTGAGCTAACGCTGAGTGAACAGATATAAATAATGAAAAGTAATAACCATAAACGAAAGAATAAATGAATTCAAGAGAACCTGCGGAACAAGATGTCAAATGAAACATGGAACATATGATAAGGGAATCAAAGCTTAAACAAAGGGAAATATGAAACAGATATCAACACAAACAAAAATGCTCAAGTAACAAACATACAATATATAATAGAAAATTGTACAAAGGAGTCTAGCACTCCAATTGTACTAGTGTAAAATGGGGTGTATTGCACACATAAGTCCATTCACCGAATTCTAAACATAACAAAGTACCTAGGATGCATCCATACGCTCCCTGCATAACAGATATGTTAATACAAATAAACCGTAAAAACGTTTACTAATATTTAGCGATCTCTTTGTGTTTTGTTGATAACAAATATAATGTTATCATAAGTAAAATTATAAGGATACATGTTATTTTTGTAAAGCATCTACATATAGTCATTTAATACAAATTGTTGTAATAATTCATTTGTTGTAATAGTTTATTAGGATGGGTAAAAACCACAACCCATTACCCATACCCATGGAGCATATCCATAACCCATGGAGTTAACCCATACCCATTGACTAGATGCATTGCATCTATTAGATACATTGTATCTACTTAGATACCCATGGTCTAAACCATGACCCATGACCCATAACCCAAAACCCATGGGCAAACAGGGCGTCTCACGGATCCACAGGTTACACTAGACGGATCCCTCAAGCAAGGGATCCGGGATCCGTCTGTGATGGCAAGAATTTGCCTATAAATGAGAGCCATTTCTTCATTTTACTCACCCTCTTCTTACAAACTCTCTCATATATTCTTAAACTCTTCTAACAAAAGATCACTTGATCTAGAGAGTTGTTCTTCTTTCTTCTGTTGTGATTCTCATATAGGTCCTTCTCTAAGGCGAGATCACGAGCATTCTACAAGTCATCCAAGGAAGGGGTCCTTGATTGATTTGTTCCTCCACAAGATTTTTGTAGCGAAGATCTTGTATTTCATATTTAACATATTTGTTGTGTTATAGTAGTGTTGGTTTGGTCCTCCGTGTTACAGACTCGGTATTTAGCTTTGTATCGGAAAAAGGTGTAAGCAACATTGTGAAGGCTTCTCCGCCATGTTGAAGGAGTTTGTTGACATAGTGCTTGAACTCTCGAGTAGGTGACTTGGGGAGTGGAGTAGGGTAAGGAAGGTGTCCTTGTAGCCGAACCACTA
Source organism: Chrysanthemum lavandulifolium (assembly GCA_022545495.1). Classification (NCBI taxonomy): domain Eukaryota; kingdom Viridiplantae; phylum Streptophyta; class Magnoliopsida; order Asterales; family Asteraceae; genus Chrysanthemum; species Chrysanthemum lavandulifolium. Next base: position 119,538,169 of record CM040242.1, read on the forward strand.
TAAATCGGTTGTGTAATTTCTATCCTTTACTTTACTTGTTTTAGTTGCATTACTCTTAGATCTATACTTTCTCTTTATCCATACGATTTCACATAACATCGAATCTAAAGTTTTTGAAACTAACTTAAAATCGGCAAAACTATTCAACCCCCCCTTCTAGTTTTCCACAATTGGCATCAAGAGCTAAGTTTATAAAAGTTTTAAAGTAAACGGTATTTTAAAAACTTTTCGATCACTATGGGTTCTGAAAATTACAAGGAAGGTCAGTCCATGCAACGACCTCCACTACTTGAAACTAACTGTTTTATATATTGGAAAAATAGATTCGAAATCTATGTGAAGTCAAAAGATATTGATCTTTGGTACATCATTGTTGAAGGCGATTTTGAAGCCGCTACAAAAGAAGAAAATGGAAATTTAGTTAACACACCTCATGATAAACTCATCAATGATATTAAGAAAAAGCTTTCCAAAAATAGTGAAGCTAAAATGGTTTTATATAAGGCTTTCCCAAAAAGGAATTTGAAAGAATTTCCATGCTTAAAACCTCTAAAGAAATTTGGAAGCTAAAATGGTTTCATCAAGGTAATCAACAAGTTAAAAACAATAAGATAGATTTATTTGTTCAACAATATGAACAATTTTCAATATCGGATGAGGATACTATAGATCATTCTTTTGCTAACTTTAATACTATAATTACATATTTACAAGCACTTGATGAATCTTTCTCTAGTCGTAATCATGTTAGGAGATATCTAAGGGCACTTCCATCCAAGTGGAGATCAAAGGTGACGACAATCGAAGAATCAAAATACTTGTCAATCCTCACCCTTGATGAACTCATAGGCAATTTAAATGTCTATGAGCTTGTCCTCGCTAAAGATTCCGAAGCCTCAAAAGTAAAAGAGAAGCAAAAATCTCTTGCCCTTAAAGCCAAGAAGGTCTCAAGCGATGAAGAAAACCCCTCTTCGGATAGTGATGACGAGGACTATGCCATGGCGGTAAGGGACTTCAAGAAGTTCTTTAGAAGAAAGGGAAGATACGTCAAGCAACCATATGATGACAAGAAAGGGTTCCGGAAAAGCAAAGATGACGAGAAGGCAAGGGATGATCGCGCTTGCTTTAAATGTGGGGACCCCAACCAATTTATTAGTAAGTGTCCCAAACGTGATGAACAAAAAGCATTCGTGAGCGGTTCATGGGGAATGAGCGAGAAGGAGGATGAAGAAATTTGTCTCATGGCAAATGACCATGTATGTCACGAATACTATGGTAGCTCATCATTAGATGATGACTCATTGCATCATGAATATGATAAACTTTGCAAAATTAGTTTAAAAGTAATCAACAAAAACAAGTTTTGAAAACCAAAATCAACGTTTAGAAAAGAAGTCATTGAGTTAAAAGCAAAATTAAAACGTTTAGAAAAGGGGAAGATAGCAAGTGGTAAATGTGAACTTTGCGTTCAACTTCAAACATTAGTTGATCATCTAGACTCTAAGATTGCTAGAATGAATACTAATACTCTAGATATAATATTAGATAGTGTTAAAACAGGAAACAACCAAAAAGGTTTAGGTTTTCAGCAACTTGATGCGTCAACTAGTGAAAACAAAGAAACACAATTTGTCAAAGCAATAGAAAAACAGGCCACTGTAGTCACGGATCCCACGGATCCCACAAAAAAGGAACCGGCTAGTGTACAGCCAGGGATCCGTGGGTCTACTGAAGCAAACAGTAGGAATAATATAGCTTCATCATCTAGAACTGAGTTTGTTATTGTTAATAAGAAGAAACCAACCCATGTTACTATTAGACAACCACCTCCTAGACAAAATCAAAGTTTTACAAGAAACAAAGGTCCATCATTTTCAAAACAGAACACATCTAGGAGACCTAATAATGTCTATCCGAGAAGTAACCATCAAATGGGATGGAATCCTAATATGAAAAATGGTTTCCCATTTCAAAACTTTGCACCATGGAACGCATAATCACCTTATCCATATATGTCTAACATGAATGGAATGTTTAACACTAATGGACCCATGAACAAATGGGGACCAAATTTTTGAGTTAATTGTTTTCTTAGGTGTGATTAAAGGTCGACCTAGGTCCGGATGAATGGATCAAGGATAGCGGGTGCACGAGGCACATGACCGGAAATAAAGATTTATTTTCCACATATGAATCCTTCAATGGAGGAAATGTGGTATTCGGAAATAGCAAAAGCAAAATCATTGGTAAAGGTACGATTTCTAACTAATCTCTAACCATTAACGATGTGTGTCACGTAGAAAACCTAAACTTTAACCTCTTAAGTATAGGACAAATATGTGATAAGAAGTGCAACGTACTATTTAACGAAACCGGTAGTAAGATATTGAAAAACGGTATCACTAAAGGTAGAGGAATTAGGAAACATGGAGTCTATGTTATTAAAATCGGCAATGAACCTAAAGACAAACTTTGTCTTACTTCTATGGATGATACTTCAACCTTATGGCATCGAAGATTGGGTTATGTCAATATGCGACTTCTTCAATCGCTATCATCCAAAGATCTAGTAAGAGATCTACCAAAATTAAAATATGAACATCACTTTTGTGATGCTTGTAACGTAAGAAAACAAGTCCATGCTAGTCACAATGCTAAAAACATAGTTTCTACAACTAAGTGTCTAGAGTTACTACACATGGATTTATTTGGTCCATCCGCAATCCAAAGTTATGGAGGCAACTACTAAACTTTGGTTATAGTGGATGATTACTCTAGGTACACATGGACTAAATTTTTAAAGAATAAAACTGAAACGTTCGAGTACTTTGAAATATTAAGTAAGAAAATCCAAAGACAATTAGGAAGTCCTATAGTGTCTATTAGAATGGATCATGGTAAGGAATTCGATAATGAAGTGCAATTTGGAGCCTTTTGTGACGCTAATGGTATTACTCAAAACTTCTCGGCTCCTCGCACTCCACAATCGAATGGGGTAGTTGAAAGAAAGAATAGAACCCTACAAGAAATGAGTCACACCATGTTAAATGAGCAATCCATACCTCAAACGTTTTGGTGCAATGTCGTTGATACATCAACGTACATACTTAACCAAGTCTTAATTAGAACATTTTTGGGTAAAACTCCATACGAGTTACTTCGAGGCAAAAAGCCTACGTTAAATCATTTTAGAGTCTTTGGTAGAAAATGTTATCTACTTAATACTAAAGATTACCTTACAAAATTTGATCCTAAATCAACCGAAGGTATCTTTTTAGGCTACTCTCCTAATAGCAAAGCTTATGTCATATTAAATAAAGAAACAATGAAGGTTGAAGAGTCGTTAAACGTAAAATTTGATGAGAGTCCACCCAAACCTACTCTACCTCTTGTCGATGACGAGATTGTCGAAAGTGAAGCTATAGAAATAAAGAAAAACACAAAGGAAGAAGATGAACCTTTAAATAATGAAATCATCAATATTAAAGATTCCAAAGATCACCCCGTAGATAAGGTCATAGGAAAATTGAACGAAAGAACCTTAAGGTCTCAAGTTCAAAATCAAAGTAGCTTATTTTGTTTTGTCTCAACCATTGAACCTAAGAATATATAAGAAGCCATAAAAGATGAAAGTTGGGTAATGGCTATGCAGGAAGAGTTAAATCAATTTGTTTCTAACAATTATTGGACACTAATCCCTCCACCTAGTAATCAAACCATAATAGGAACCAAATGGGTATATAAAAACAAGTTATGCAAACGGTGTAGGTTAGACTCGTTGCCCAATGGTATAATCAACAAGAAGGAATAGACTTTGATGAGACCTATGCCCCCGTGGCTAGATTAGAGTCTATAAGAATACTTCTTGCTTATGCTTGTGTGAATGACCTTAAGCTTTATCAAATGGATGTCAAAAGTGCTTTTCTAAATGGTTTTATTAATGAAGAAGTATATGTAGCTCAACCTCCGTGCTTTATCGATTTTGAAAAACCTAAACATGTGTATAAGTTAAAGAAAGCTCTTTACGGTCTTAAACAAGCCCCAAAAGTTTGGTATGATAGACTCAAGTCATTTTTAATCAAAAACAACTACATCATGGGGTTAGTTGATAATACACTTTTTACTAAGAAAAAGGAATCACATATAATCGTTGTTCAAATATACGTAGACGATATTATATTCGGATCTACTTGTCAAGACATGTGTGATGATTTCTCTAAAATCATGCATGACGAGTTCGAGATGAGTATGATGGGAGAACTAAGTTTCTTTCTTGGTCTATAAATCAAACAAGTAGAAGATGGTATCTTCTTTAATCTATATCTATACTAATATATAAAGCATTTGAGACATCTATTTATGGAAGGCTTAAAAATTTCAGCTTACACACTTTCTAATTGTGTAATTGTGTAAGATTAAAAAAATCTTCCAATGCAGGATTCGAACCCTGGTCACCGAAGAGAGAACCAAACATCCTAACTACTAGGAGACTATAATATTTTGTAATTACAAAGCCAAATTAAATACTTCAATACTTATACACATGATGTGAATACTCATCATTTTGAGTAATCATAAATGCAAATTCAACATCAATCAAAATAATTGAACTGGTAAAAAATAACATGTAACGGAAACTACCAATATAAAGACAAATTATATTGCAGTTACACAAGTTATTAATGCAAATTTAATTGTCAGTTATGTCATGTAGTGTGAGTATATAAAAGATTAGTATAAGTAATTGATTCATTTGGGAATCATGAAAATAAAATTTGCTAATATGATGAGAAAAAAAAAACGTTGGTTCGAATGAGCTCAAACCGGGTAGAAATAAAGTTACGATTTTATATATCGACTACTTTTTATCACTAAGGAGCTGAGTGGCATTATTTTTTTCTTCTCGATATCAACTACGACTACCAGTTGACACGTTGTCGCTATTACCGCTAACCACCATTGATCACTATAGTTTTCTCGCTCTTCTAAACCGCTGCATTGCGCGGGCATGCTGCTAGTCAATGTAAATACATAAAGGAGATGTTAAAGAAATATGGTTTAGAAGAGTCAAAACCCATGAGAACACCAATGTCATCCGACACTAAACTTACGAAAGATGAAGACGGCGAATCCGTTGATAACACAAAATACCGTGGCATGATTGGTAGTCTTCTCTACCTTATGGCTAGTCGGTTGGATATCATGTTTAGTGTTTGTCTATGTGCTAGGTTTCAAGAATATCCTAAAACATCACATCTAGAAGTGGTCAAAGAATATTTAGATACATTAAAGTGCGACTCAATTAGGATTGTGGTATCCTAAAGTGCGGGGGTAGAAACAATTGTATATGCGATTCGACCATGCGGTGATTATGTTGATCGTAAAAGTACAAGTGGTGTATGTACTTTCATGGGATGTTGTTTAACATCTTGGTTCTCGAAGAAGCAAACGACATTGGCCGTATCTGAAACCGAAGCCGAATATGTCTTCGCCGGCAAAGCATGCCAACAAGCACTATGGATGAAACAAGCGTTAGTTGACTACGACATTCTCCTTAGTGACATAGCCATTCTATGTGACAACAAAGGTACCATCGACTTAAGCAAGAATCCGGTATTGCACTCTCGCACCAAGCATATAGAGATTCGTCATCACTTCTTAAGAGCCGATGTTCTAAAGGGGAACATCTCTATTGAGAAGGTAGCCTCCGATGAAAACATAGCCGACGTCCTCACCGAACTGTTGAAGCGGGAACAATTCAACCTACTTCGTCTTGGTCTTGGTCTCATGGAACAATCGTCGTAATTAGTTATTAAACTCTACAAGGTATGTAAACACTAGCCTTCTTCTTTTCTGAGTCTAGGATCTCTATTTCACACACAACTCACAAGCAATGCGGGAATTTTCAAAACCCAAGATAGGTTTTATTTACAACTCATACTTTCATAGTCTTTTTTTACTTTTCAAGGTAAGTGATAACGCTCAGATTGTACATATTTTTAGTAGCGTTATGTATGCTTTTGTATATGTTATTTGGTTATATTCATATGATTTTAGTGCTTAATCACATCAAAAGATGTTTGTCTGATATTTATAACCAAGTGCAAGGAAACGGAAGGAAAAGTTAAAGAATGTTCAATAAAAGCAAGATTCTCATTTCAGTGAAGCATGTCAAGCACAAGTCAGCATTTCAAGTATCATAGAAGACCAAGATGATTGAAGAACCAAGCTCTACAAATCAGAATCAAGAAAAAGGTCGATTTTACATCACGCAGGAAAACCAGCAGATCAGTCGTAACCCGCAACTGATTCGGCTGGAAAGTGGTCAAAAGTGCCCATGCAGACGGACCAGCCGATCGGTCGTTGCCCGCAACCGATTCGGCTGGGTTATTGCTAGAAGACCAACCGGATCGGCTGGACATGCGACCGATCCGGTTGGAAGACATGTTTCTGCTATTTCTTCATCATTAAGCTTCCCCATTGTATCCAAACGATTCTAGGTCCTTCTCTTGGTGTATTCTAGTCCCTTCCTAACTCCTTGGAGGCCAAGTTCAGCAATTAATACCCTAGGCCTTGGAACTAGTATAAATAGAGACCTCTTGTGAGAATTTGAGACACACTCTTTAATACAACTCTCTACTCATCAAACACAAAGCTCTTAGCTCTCTAATTCGTCCTTAGAAGTCCAGGAAAGTTTGGAGTTCCAGAAGTCCAACATTTGGAGGTCAAACCCCCAAGGAGTCTACCCCAATACTTTGGGAATCATTACTTCACCATTTGTAATCTTATTCTAAGCATTGTAAGACTCTTAATCATGTTTTCTAATGTTCAAAGTTCTGAGTTTATGTTTATGTTTGCTATGAGTGGCTAGTTTCTTTATACACTTGCTTAAATGATGTTGATTATCATGTGATTAGTTTATGATTGTGTTAACATGTTTTAATTCAATTTCAAGTTGATTCTAAGATCCAATTGTGCTAAAGTTTCATAGTGACATTTGTTAATCAAGTTTGACTAGTTGATAGTAATCCTAGAGGTCGAAAAAACTTATTGTTATTCAACTAGTTATAATCATTTTGTCTATGGATGATTGTTTTTACCCATCATTCTTGATTAAACAAAGAAACTAAAGTGTGGTTGTAATAAGAACGCTTTTTGATTATCAAGTTGGATTGATTGGAAACATCTAAAAGGTCATACGATTAGTTGTTTACAATCAATTGTAACCTTTTGTCTATAATCGGTTACCTTTTGTATTGACCATTTCTTAAGCAAATTTGATAAAGCAAATGGATGTTTTTGTGTTTAAGTTTGTGAAAGTAAACTTATGAAACTTGAATTGATTGGTTAAACTTAATGCTTGTTTTTATGAACTAAAATCTTGAAGAAGGTTTAATTTGTAAGAACAATAGATTAGTACACCAACTAATTATCATAACCAACATGTTAAGAGGTTAACACAATCATACTAATCAAGGATAAGAAACTAGTTTAAGCAAGTGTAGTTTTTAATCATCTGAATTTCATTATATCTGTTAGGTCACCATATTATAACACAAGCATCAATATGTAGAAATATAGATAAGATGTAGAGCGGATGAACACAAACAATACACACACGTATGAAATGGAGAAAGTTATGCGTAGGAATATATTGAAAGTGAATAACCAACCTTCAAATGAAGGTTTACAACATTATTTATAGGGGAAGGGACTAGGGCAACACTACAAGTTCCCTTCATTCCTTATGAGCTTGGGCCAAGGCTTATGGGCTTTCTACATAAGCCACCATTTATACTAACATTAAAGCCTAATTAAGCAACCTATTACATATTGATTACAAACACTTGAAATATAGTTTAGGAGTGATTCCAACAATCTCCCCCTAAGTGTTGGTAATTAATGACATAAGTAATATTGAAACGTTGTTGGTGCTGATGTAATAGTTGCTTTGACATCTTATGACATTCTTCTTTCTTGTGAGAAGAAGTGCCTTGATTCTAACAATCTCCCCAGTGTGAGGATCTTGTTTTCTTTGAAGTTTTCGACTTTGGCGTCTTCATTTATCTTTGTTCTTTGTTCAGTGTGGATATGGTGATGTTATGTTGTGGTAATCTTCATCAGGTCTGCTTTTTTGCTCAGGTGTCTCCACGTCCTTCTCCAACATGCTCACACGCTCTTTGACATTGGATATCAAGATAGATGTAGTTCTCTTAGTCTTTATACTTTGTAGATTCTTTGGCTTTGAGGAAGCATCGTTCTGACTTTTGTGTTGCCTTTCGAGAGAACTTCAATATGTGTTGTTGTTGGCATGAGCATGTGGAGAATCTGCACGATCATCTCCCAGGAGCATCCATAAGAAGAGAACATAATAATGGGTTAGTGATAAACACCAATCGATCATTGTGGTCGTTTCTTAAAGAGTTAACCACTACGATTGTTCTTCTGATGAATGTCTTGATTCCATTCACCTTGGTCGGGTGAATTAGCCGTCCGAATCCCATAAGGACAGTTGGCATTACATTGAAAAGTTCAAGTAATGACCCACATCTTGAGGCTCGATTCTTGAAAGGAATCTCCTTAGCGGGATTTCCAAGCCTTACAAGTTCGAACTTGAGCGTGTTATGACATAAGCGTAAAACACATCTCTAATTCTCGAAAGGCTATTCCCGAACCGAGTCTCTCGAGTGGGATAACACGATGTCAGAAGTACACCTACAGGTTCAGTGAGTCGTGAGGTATACCAAGCATCACCCTACGATGTAGACCGTTTGAGACAACACTAAACGCAACCCACAAGGAGTTACCGAGTGACTGCTTGTCGGTCGTTTGATGTTGACCACGGCGGGAGTTTCCATTCAATCACCGAGGATCACGGTTGTGAACCCTCATAAATGTTCTCGACAGTTGCTAAGATCTGTAGGACTCTAGAATAGTATCACTTACGTCCTTATTGTTGAGCGACAAGTGATGAAATGTCGAGTGTTCCTAAAGATCTTTTGATGAATCTCGTGGCTCTAGACTCAATAGTGCACTTTGGTTTTCCTAAGCGGGGACTAGGGAGAGGTCTCCTTCTTCAATACCGGCAATCTCTAAGAGAAAGCCGATAGTTTACGTAGGGTTCCTGTGAGAATGAAACAAGCTTCATTGAGAGAAACATGAGTGGCTAAGAAGGTTTAGTGCATGCGTCCTTTGTGTCCATGATGACTTTGATCTTCAATACCGGTGTCATCTAGTGACAACCAAGAGCATATGAGTTGAACCCGGTTATGCGCTCTAAGTTGAATAATCGGAGGGCTATTTCTTTTCACCCTTTTCATTACGTTTCTTTTAATTCTTTAACTCCTTCTTTCTCCAATTCTCATTTTATCCTTTTATAATCATACCTAAGGACTTCTAATTTCTAACTATTGGTGGTGTCCTTGGGTAGATCCCTCCGACTCAAGCGGATCATAGGACAGTTATTCCTAACCTCTTATAACTCCATGACTAACCTATGTTGCCATAAAACCATTTTCATGAAAATCTCTCAAAGTGGTTATAAGTAAAACATTTTGTACCCTTCGTGAGAGTTTTGTATTTTGAAATACTCCCCCTCAACACGTGCTTAAGTGTTTTGACAGAAATCTGCACGGTGAGAGAAGAGCGCACACATTTGAATTGATCGACTCAAGATAGACAATTCCCCGCGAGACACGGTTACGTTGCATAGTTAAAGAGTTACATTGTCAGCTTTTAGGTGACAACTAGCTCTAATAACTACCTTGAAGGTGTGGACAAACCTCGAAAGGTTGTCAAACCCGTCAAAGTTCATGTCTATCAAGAGCTTCTCGAATAGGTACAATCTACTTGTATAAGTCTTGAAAGACAAATCTTTTTGATGTATGACAATTCAGATCTCGTCAATTCATGGGTTAAGTCTTTAACACGAAGATTCAATCACAATTTTCACAACATATTTGTATCACACAATTTTTCTCCCCCTAAAAAATGGCATATTAATGTTATTTTTGACGAAATTTTGTTATCGAATATGTCCATTTCGAGTTTTGTGGGAAGATTTCCACAAAGAACCATTTGTGAAAAAAGATTTTAAGCAAGTACTCCCCCTCAACAAGTAATGCTAACTTTTGATGTTTTGAAAAAACATAAGGGGAAGTACTTGTTCTTTTGAGCAAAACTTTGAAAAGTGAAAGTTTTGATAAGTTTTACTCAAAAGTAAGAAGCTTTCGCTCCTTTTATAGGATTGTGGCATTGATGCATACCACATGGCCCTTTCATTACAAGTACGGGTTGTACACTGTTATGTGTGCACAAACCATTGTAAATAATAAAGATCAACACATCCAAATATTAATCAAGAAAATAATCAAGGAGTACCGAGCGATCAATCAATAACGCCGGAGTTCTTTTCTCGGACGTTGATAGCTTTGTTAGAGATATTCATCATCCACCCACGAAGCTCTCCAAAGTCCTTATCTGATCGCGACGAAACAACCTTTCATCAATCCTTGTAATAATCTTCTTCACATCCCTCTTTTCCCTAGAATTCCACCTCTTCTTCGACCCTATGCCTTCATCAATCTCCTTTAACTGATATGCTAACCCGTCCCGAACCTTCTTTAAAGTGTGATAACAAAACTTGTGAAGCTCCTTGCACGCCATGAAGCAATTACGGTGAAGTTCACAGCGGTAAACTAACCCAAACATTAGTTTCTTAAGGATGGTGTACTGAGCAAGTTGGTTGATATCGGGAAGGTCTAGCTATGGTTTGGTGAGATTAACACGTTTTTGGTATGATTCCATGGCAAGTTGAAGGTCTTCAACACGTTCCTAGATAACGATGCTTCTGATGAATATTAGCAATGACGTGATGTACTGGAGCTGGATGTTCGTGGAGAAGTGTCGCATTTGTCCTTGTACCTTGGCAAGATACATATCTTCAATGTCATTGAGTGACAATCTCGGAAAATCCGCTTCAGAAAAGTCATATTCCTGTTCGTCTTGGCGTTTGACTACGAGTTTCTTCAAGAATGAGTAGTCCCACTTGGTAGACAGTCTAACATGCATTATGGCAATGATCTGTTGGTCACTGTACACCTCCTTTTTCGATTTGAGTACCTCGCAGCTTCTGTAGTATATTCTTCTTCGTTCAGGCCAATGATGAATTCCATATAGTGCATCGAGGTCATACTTTACCACATTGTCAACAAACATTCGTGTGGCTTCTTCCTCGATGGCCACATTGTTTGAGAAGATTGCTGCCGGGATTGGGAAGGTGAGTGAGGTAGCGTATTTTTTGCTAACATCGCTACCATGTTGAAGAAATTCAAGGTCATTGTTGACGAAATACCGGTAGGGAATCCTTGGTTGATCTGGTCGACTAATGGTGGGTAGTGGCTTGGTCCAGTCAGTGTAGTAAGGAGCCTTGTCAGGTCTGGTGAAGTCGATGTTTGATTCAGGGTTGAGCCAATCAATATTGTTGGACATGGCTTGTGCAATGTTGTCGAGATGATATTCGACTTCAATTGCATTTTCAGACCTGTCTTTTAGCAGTTGAAAGGCATCGTTCTTGATTCGTCTTAACTATGCTTTCGTCATCTTCTTCACCTTAAACTTTTCTTGGATTAACTTGACATGCTCCAGAGTTCGACCATCTACCGGTTCTTGGCCTTCCGGTAATTGAGGGGTTGCATCAACAAGCTTTGAAAACCATTCATATTCTTCAGTTTCATCTTCATCTAGCCATGATACAACTGAGGTTGACTTTTTCTTCTTTGGCTTCGAGGACGATGCTGGTTGCTTAGTTGATGTAGAAAAAGGAGGTTGTTGTTGGGGCTCAGAATCTCTCGTCGTCACCACCAGTGTATTCAAATGATCACCGCTTTTCTCCGTTGGTGGTGGAGACTCGAGTCTGAGGTTTGTCTCTAGCAGGAGGACGTTGTGGAGATCTTCCAGTGGTGGTGGTCCTTTGGGGTGGTGGAGTCATAGATGATGATTCGCCGAGTTTCTTTTGCGTTCATTTCGTAATCCTTGTCCGCATCATCGTCGTCTCTTGGTCGCTTAGCCCTTTCGGTGACTCTTTACGATGTTTTGAGTTGATATTCTAGCAATGCCTCAAATAGTTTAGCTTACGTAAGTGAAAGTCTTGGATCGTTGAGACATTTGCATTACCGACTTGATATCAATTCGACGCCGGAGACAACCGGAGATGGATGGATTGATTTGCATAGCAACAGGGTAGTTGACATTGTATGTGACCAATGCCATGAGATTAGGATAGAGTTGTCTGGCGAACATCTCTCTTGTTACTCGAGGGCGGTGTCGAGAAGAAACTTGTGAGTATAGTATCGATCGTCTTGTCCATTTCCCTGGATATCTCGGTTGAGAAACTGCTGAATCTGTTCTCTTTCCTCCGAAAACTCGTTCATCACATCTTGGAGTAAATTAAGTCTGTCGGCTAGTTTAATTTCTTGTTGACCACATTTCGTTTTCGTACTTGCCTGATAGCCTTGACAATTTTGGTCTTTGCCCGTGATGCCTAAGTGTTGGTCGGTTTCTTGACTGATTTGGATGTGGATCTGGTGGTAGCATCTTTGGATGGTGGTGGTGATGAGTGAGATGACGAATCAGAAGATGATGAGTCATGAGATGGCTCTGGGTCTTTCGGTGGCTCAGAAGTCCCTTCAGGGTTGTGTTCAGGATTATCTAAAATATAATCATCAGCTTCTTTGCGAGCTTTAGCCTCTTCTTCAGCCTTTACCCTGGCCTCTTCTGCTTTCGCTCGAGCTTCCTCGTCACTTTTGTTAGGAATTAGAAATTCCCGAGTATTAAAGAGTCGGTCACCTCAGTATATGTAATCGTTAAGCTCGTGAGTCGTAGTTCTTCTAAGTTAAGTAGTAATTTAGTTAAGTAACACCGTGGAGGACGGACGGGTCTTTACCAGCGTATGCCTGATCCATGCCCAAAGTGTGGCGAGTTATGTAAGACTATATATACTCTACCTTGCAAGGTAGAGTTGAGCTCATAATAATATCTTTCACTTTCTCTCACTAAGTTCCTAAACCTCTAACTTTCTCTCTAGAATTCCATCTATATGCTACTTTGTGTTATGGTTTGATGTGTATGTGAAAAGTTATATCTTACAATTGGTATCAAGAGCCATGGTTAGATCATATCTTACACATCTTTGGATTTATAGTGGTTTTAGGTGGTTTTGAGTTTGAAAAGTTTAGTGGTTTTGCATCATTGGTTGATCTCTTGTGTTAAAGTTTGAATTTTGTTGGTACTTTTATGTTTAGAATCATCAAAAGTGTTTAGGTTTTCATTTGGTAGCTTGAATCATCTTGGTTGGGTTGTTTTGGATTGAAAAGTGAAGTTTACTTGGTTTTCAAGCTAGCGACTTAGCTCTCGAATGTTTCTTGGTAGCGACTTGCTTCACGCTTTTGTAGCGACTTCACAGTGTTAAAGCTAGCGAGTTAGAGCTAGCGAGTTAAAGTACAAGTAGTGGAATCTCCACTACGGGTAGCGACTGTGGTAGCGACTTGGTCGATGTGAGTTGCTCTTTAGCGACTTGTGTTTCTAGCGACTTGTGTGGCAATTGTCGCCAAAATTTGGTTAGCGACTTGGTCCAGTAGCGAGTTACTACTAGCGACTTGCTTTTCTGTTAGCGACTTGGGATTCTAGCGACTTGGCTGTCTAGCGAATTAATTGGTAGCGACTTAGTGCATTTGTTCCTAGCGACTTAGAGCTTTATCATCTAGCGACTTGAGTGATTGTTTACGGTTTCTCTTGATTTAGTAAAATCCGTGAAAGAATCTATTTCCGGTTTAATCATAGAGTTATAAAATCCGTATAATCTGTTAACATGTCTACCAACGTCCCTACATCATCTCCATCATTGCTGAGGATGTACAAGCGGTGGCTCGGATACTCGTCCACCCATGCTTGACAGAACCGACTACGACTCTTGGGCTCAACGAATCAGATTGTATTGCCTTGGAAAGGAAAATGGTGTCAACATTCTCAAATCCATTGATGAAGGACCATATCGGGTTGAGGCGACTAGAGACATACTTGATACTAATGAAGATGGTACTCTGTTACGGAATGGATGGACCTAAGATGTACGATGAGCTTGATGATAAGGAGAAAAGAGATTCGATGCAGATATCAGGGCTTCAAACATTGTTCTTCAAGGTCTTCCTAAAGACATCTACAAGCTGATCAATCATAACACTGAAGCAAAGGCAGTTTGGGATAATGTTAAGATGCTTCTCTCAGGTTCAGAACTGACTATGGAAGACAGAGAATCCCAACTCTATGATGAATTTGAACACTTCAAGATGAAACCCGATGAAAGTGTCTATGAGTACTATGTGAGATTTCATAAGTTGGTGAATGACATGAGAAACATCAAGATGACTATGCCTAACATTCAGTTGAACTCTAAATTTGTAAACAATATGAATCCCGAATGGCACAAGTTTGTCACTACATGAAATTCACTAAAGTTGAAGGATACAAACTATGAGCAACTCTATGCCTTCCTCCTTCAAAATGAGAGACATGCCATGTTTGAAAAGAGGATTCTTGATCAATTCAAAGGTCGGGGAGAAACAAGGGCTACAAATGATTCAACCGCCTTCTTCACGGATGATGGGACTTCAACAATGCCTCTCAAGTTGCACCCATGAATAATGATAATCATAATCACGGACCCATTTCGATCCAAGGTTCAAGCAACCGAGATGCAAATCTTTGTCATGGAACATTTCATCACTCAACTAACACTCATGGTTAAAGAGAACAGGACACTTTCACCTCACACCAACAAACTCCACACCCGCAATGAGATCCGAACCGCCTCCAATCTTCACAACCATGCTTTGATAAGAGATGGGAAACTTATGGGCAACCGAGTTCGGAAAGACGAGATGATCGTAGAAGAGGTGGAGCTGGGAGAGGTTATGTTGGCAACCGAAATCGAGGTAGTAATGGTAACCAAGGTCAACCTAAGCCAATCAAATGCTATAAGCATGGTGGTGAAGGACACATTGCAAGAACGCACATCTCCAAAGCGTCCATGCAGAATCTTGGTTACTTGAGAGATAAGATGTTGCCGCACAAGCTCGGGACAATGGTGCTGCGTTGGATGAAGAGGAATTCTTTGTTTTGCTAAGGGCAATGCCAAGACCCATGATGCGAGATGTGGATGAGCGACTATTCGGAGATAGGTCACAATCATTAGAACGCCTTTCAAGTCACTGATGTGATGCATACGACTCGATGTAGATGATGGACCTCTCGCACACACAATCTTTATGGCTAGCATCTCTCAATGGTTTCTCCCAAGATCTCTTCTTCACCGTAAGTGGTCCATCCAAGGACAAACTCATCTCGAGGTATTAAAGCTATACGATGATGCCGATGTGCAATGATATATGACAAAGTACAACCATCCGAAACTATTGAATCAAATATTGATAATATGGGTAATATCAATATTGTCCCATACGATCAATACGTGAAACAAAGTGAAAGTGAAGTTGTACCAAGTGATGCATCTTCTGCATCAACAATGACTATGTCTTTGATGAATACACCGCATGTGCTCCCGATGATTCCATAATTTACGAACTAAATGCCTATAAGGAGCGTGTTGCCATTTATGAACAACGTGCAAAATTTGAGTTGACCACCGTGAGCGGGGAAATGGATGACCAAGTGCGTCTGATAATTAGAAAAAGTAATTTTAGAGAAGAAGTATTGAAACAAGAATTAAATTCTTTGCAAGAAAAACTTTCTAAAACAACTAAGCAAAAACAAGAACTTCAAGAAAATGT
>CM040242.1:119554113-119629879 GCA_022545495.1 Chrysanthemum lavandulifolium
CGTGAAGCTGGAGCAAATGATTCTTCAAAGTCAATACCCTCCTCTCGACGGTAGCCTTTTGCAACCAATCGAGCCTTGTTCTTTAATACATCACCATGCTCATCAAGTTTTACTTTGAAGATCCACTTTAGAGCAATGATCATAGCACGGTCGAGTGCGTACTAATTCCCATACATCTAGTCGATCAAACTCATGAATTTCTTCTTGCATGGCATTGAACCGACTTTCTTCATTCATGGCGGTTTTAACGTCTTTTGGTTCGACATTTTAGATAGTACGGAGTTGAAGAAGCACCATAAGGCATCGGTTGCAAGTTGTTTACGAGTGGATCTTGGACGAAAGGTTTCTAATGATGTTGTCCAATGGATGGTCATGTGTCCATTTTCTAAGGTGTTCGTGTGGTTGTTGTTGAGGAACCCAAGTAGCCGAGTTTAGATGTCCCGATGAAGATGGTTACGAAGTTGGTTCGAGAGCAAATATGTTCTCAAATGGAGCATCTTCGGGAGTAGCAAAGGGTTATCTCCATCATAGGTACCGAAAGCAGTTCCATGATGTACACTTGATGATTGATGAATTGATGATGAGATCGAGTGATCGTGTAAGGCTTCTTGACTCAATGACATAGAAACGAAGGGTTCTCTACGTTGACAGAGGATAGGGCACCTCTGTTGATGAATTTGATAGATCATTAGCAATTGGCTCATAGTGTTCATCAAACATTGGATCGAATAATCTCTTCAAATCATCGTCTGAAGGTGGTACATATGGAGTTGCTGGTGAGGGATTTTGTACAAGAGAAGAACTAATGGGACTACTAGATAGAGATTGTGATGTGGGTCCAGAACTTGATTGTCCTGGAGCCATTTGCCCGGACAGCTCATCGAACGTGACGTGAATAGTTTCCATGATATCTCGGGTTCTTTTGTTGTAGATTCAGTAACCCTTCTTGTTTGATGCATAACCCACAAAAACTCCAATGTCCGCCTTGGCTCTTAATTTACCTAAATCTTGACCGTCATTCATTGGATAGCACAAAGCACCAAATACACGAAGGTAGGAGAGATCAGGTTTTCGTTTATGAACAAGTTCGTATGGAGTTTTGCATGAGTGGTGTGTATGAGGGCGATTTTGGGTGTAGCAAGCGGTGGCAATGGCTTGACCAAGAGAAACATTGAACCTTTGAGTAAATCAACATTGTTCTTGCGGCTTCCACAAGAGTTCGATTTAGATCTTTCAACTACACTGCTTACATTGAGGAGTTCGTGGAACACTTCTTTGATGACCGATTCCAACACTTTCATAAAATTGACTTAAGTCTTTGTTAACGAACTCGTGCCATTGTCTATTCGAACAATTCTAACATTATTGTTAAGTCGAACTCAAGTCTGCTTGATAAGTTTGATGATGACCTCAGAGTTTCATCCTTTGTCCTCAAAAACTTTACCCAAGTAAATCGAGTAGTCATCAACAACGACTAAAATATATTTCTTCCCATTAATCGTTTGCACTCTCATTGGTCCGCACAAATCTATATGAAGGGTATGAAGAACTTCCATAACCGAGTTTGCGGGGTTTGGGTTTGTGGGCATATTTCACCTTTTTCCCAATTGGCATCTTTGAACAAAGATGATCTTTTCATACTTTAATCTGGGTAAGCCTCTTACAAGGTCCTTTCGGAAAGATCATTAATGGTGCCGAAGTTCAAGTGATTGAGGCAGCGATGCCATAACCATGATTTTGTTTTGAAGCCTTTGACAACAAGCGATTGGAGAAGACTTCATCATGTCTTCGATAGAGATGGTGTATAGATTTGAACCACGAGTTCCTCTTAAAGTTCCACACCATCAAGTTCTCTATGAAACAAGTATGTTTTCTAAAGCCACTTCTAGATCGGAATCACATAATTGACCAACAGAAAACAAGTTATGACCAAGACCTTCAACATAGTATACCCTGGAGATTACACTATCATCAACAACATAGTCTCCATAACCCATAACTGCACCGAAATGGTCGTTCCCGAATCTAACAGTCCCGATGAATTTACGGACAAGAATGGATAACTGGATAATTGGGATCCCCATGCAAGAATGGGTTCCATTTGGTTAGTAATAGTGATTGGAACACCCACATCAGAAGTAGAAACAATGGAATCATCAAGGATAAATGCGATTTAGTGTCCGTATTTGACCTATTCAAAGTATGTTCACTTTAAAGGAATAGTTCTACCAAGAGGCATCCATTTTCTAATGGGCATTGACTTAGAAAATTTAGGGCACAACTCATTAAGATTAAACTTGCGGCGAGGGTATCCATTGATAACCTATATTACTAAATTTTCTTCCTGTGGGTTTCCAATGTTTTCTAACTTTCTTCGTCTTTGCCTTTTAGCCTTCTTAGCTTGATTTTTGGCATTAACAATTTTAACTAGACATTTAACAACATTAATCAAATCATTCACTCACATACATGATTAATAACAAAACCAAGCAATCATCATTACATGTTTTGCGGATAGTAGCAAGTTGAATTAATTACGATGCGCTTATAGCTAATACTAGAATCAACACGATTCGTTTTATTCAACTCAAACTTAATGTTCCTAGGGTGGTCTTCTACTTTCTTCCATTGCACACTCTTAGCTTGCGAGGTCCTATCTTGGGTTGTATTGCCTGAAGGCTTTGACCCGCTTGCTTTTGTGCCACTGATTACTCCCGTAGAGGGAATTATGGGAACATTAGTTGGTTTTGCTACCTTTTGCATTCCTGAACTAGAAGGGCTGGGATCTGAACTACTTGAAGGCACATTAAAATTCACTTTCTTAATACTGGGCATAGAATGGTTTGCATACTTAGCACTAGGCATGGAACAAGGCATCACAGCTTTATCTTTCTCACATAAGGATTTAGGACATGTTGCTCTTAAGCATTCTAAAAGCTCCTGAGATCGTTTGGCCTGAATTCAAGCAAACCTAATTTCTCTATCAAGTGGCTTATTTATGTAATCCTCTTCTACAATCTCACGGAGACATTCTAGACTATCCTTAAGATGAGGGAAATAATTATGAAACACAAGTTCGTTATTTCTAAGATGAGGAGGAATGTATTTAACAGTCACAGTATATTTAGAGTCTGCAGATGACTTTGATGCAACATTCTCATTAAAGACAAGTGGCATTTTCCTTTTACCCGACTCTCGATTCTCAATTTCCTTTTGTAAAGACGTTATCTTTTCGTTGTTCTTGTCACGAGTGACTTTCATTGAATCATATAACTCTTTAAAGTGTCGTTTAACTTTTCATTTTCTTCTAGAAAACTCTCATTTTCCTTTTGTAAAACATTAACCAAGTTTTGAAGATGAAAAGTTTGAGAACACTGAGAATCTAAAGGAGGAGGCATTTGGGAGTCATCACATTGTTCTTTTCACCCTTTAATTGTGAAATTTGGGCTTTCAACTTTACGATCATGTTGCGGTGAGCTTGAATCTGTTCGTCACGTTTGTTTATTTCAAAAGCGCATCAAACTACGGAACATTTGAGGATGTCTTGATGTTTGAGGTTTTGACATTTTCTTTGAGATGTTGATATTTTAGTTGCAAATCAAAATGTTCAACTTCTAGCTTAGAAAAGTGTTTTACCAAATTATCGTGATCATCCCGATCAATTTTCTCATTTAGTTATGAGTTTTTGTTTTCAAGCTCAATGACACGATCATGGGAAACTTTCAAAGCAACAGTTAATTCATGAAATTTAGAAGCAGTAATAGAATGCTTAGTAACAGTATAAAACACATCTTGAGCCACACAACTTAATATTAAATTCTCATTTAAGATATGCAGATTCTTCCTTTCAATTTCATTATATTTGAGTTCCTGTTCATAATCATTGACCTCAACTATCATTGCCTCAAATTCCTTTTCCATTTCTTTGATATCTGAGTTAATCCCTTTTTGGAGACTCTCAAATTGACCTTTTAATTGTTTAAAGAAAGGTATGACCTCAGTTAAATAGCATTCTTTAGTTTGCTCAAACCCCTTTCCCTTGATAATCCATGTGGGTGTGATTCTCTTCTTACATATCTTCTCAAAATCAACGAATAGTTGATAAGCAACATACTGGTGATTAAGGTCTTGCTATTAGTGGCAATAGTTCTAGGAACTAAATTCATTGGTGTATTCGGAGGATACACGGTAGGCTAGAGCACTTTCTAAGGGAGTGTTTGTTTCAACAAGTACATTTGCCTTTTGCTTATCCATATCTTTCTTCCAAAAAATTTGTTCTGGGGTTAATTGAGTTTGAGGCTTAAACATGTTCAGGGAGATCCAATTTTCCTTAGTGTAATCATGGGGTTTGATCGTTTTGTTTTTCTTTTTACACGCAGGATCGTTAAGCTTCTTATCCATTTTCTCCCTAGAGGCATCATCTAATTTTCTATCCTCTTCCGTGCTTCCAACACATGATGGTGTTTGCCTAGGCTTAAGAATCTCATTACCATCATATAGTACCTTATGAGCAGCTCTAGCCTTTTTACCGACCTCTGGATTTGGTTCCTCAACAAGGGGAATACTATGCTTATCGCTTAAGACTCTGTGCTTAGTGATCATGTGAGCAGTCTTAATGGTATTCCCTTGTACGTACAACTTATTTTCAAGCTTGTTTTCCAAAGTTTTTAGATTGGAAAAGTCATTCAAAAGTTTTGATTCCTTAGCAATAAATTCTTGTTTAAGCACTTTAACAATATCTTGGAGTTCTTGCTTTTGCTTATGATTTGAAGCTTTTTTGTAAGGAGTTTAACTCTTGTTTTAACACTTCTTCTCCGAAATTACTTTTTCTAATAATTGCGCGATTTGGTCATCCATTTCACGCTCACGGGTAGTTAACTCAAACTTATCACGTTGTTCATAAATAGCAACTTGTTCTTTATAGGCATTCGATTCGAGAGATAACAGAATCATCGGGGCACATGCAATGTGTTCTTTAAAAACATAGTCATCATTGACTACGAAGATGCATCACTTGGTACAATTTCACTTTCACTTTGTATCACATATTGATCATATGGGACAATATTACTATTATCCACATTATCAATATCCGATTCATAAGTTTCATGAGATTGTACCGTTATGTATCTTTTGCTCATCAACTTCATCGTATAGTTTTAATACCTACGAAATGATTGAATCTTTGGATGGACCAGCTTTGTGGTTATTAGACCTTTGGAGAGACCATTGGAGAAATGCTAGCCATGAAGATTGTCCGGGCGAGGGTTCATCATCGACATCGAGTCAAATGCATCACAATCGACAACTTGGAAGGCATTTTGATGATTGTGACCTATTTCCGAATTGGTCGCTCATCCACATCAAGATCATAGGTTTTGGCATTTCCATCGAGAAGAAACAACAACTCTTCTTCATCCAAAACCGCTCCACTGTCCCGAGCTTGTACCACACATCTTGTCCTCAAGTACTACGCATTTTGAGGCGTTTTGGAGATGTGCGCTTGCAATGTGTCCATCACCACCACGCTTGTAGCACTTGATTGGCTTTGCTTGTCCTTGATTTGCATTCCTTCCACGATTCTGATTAGCCACATACCCTCCACCAGCTACAGTATTTCCATAACCTGCTCCAATCATCCCTTGTTCATATCGCCTACCTTGAACTGGTTGCACCATAATCTTTCCATCTCTGACAAGAGCATGATTGTGTAGATTGTATGCAGTTCTGATTTCATTGTTAGTGTGTAGACTGTTGGTGTGTGGAGTGAGGTTCAAGTTTTTCTTAACCATAAGAGCCAGTTGATTAATGAAATGTTCCATGACTGCATCAGCATCAGGTTGCTTGAACCTTGGATCAGGAATGAGTTTGTGATTACCATTTCCAGTAGGTATAACTTGTGAAACTTTGGTAGTAATCCCTACATTGGTGTAGAATGCTGTTGAGTCATTTGATGAACTTGTTTCTCCCTATTTAGATTTGAACTGTTCAAGAATCATTCGTTCAAATATAGCATGTCTCTCATTCTGAAGCAGGAATGCATACAATTGCTCATAGTTAGTATTCCTCAAACCCTTAGTTAACTTGACTGAAGTGAAAATTTGTGCCATTCGGATTCATGTTGTTCACAAACTTTGAGTTTAGTGAATATTTGGCATAGTCATTTTGATATTCCTCATGTCATTCACAAGCTTGTGGAACCTCACGTAATATTCGGTGACACTTTCCCCTCGGTATCATCTTAAAGTGCTCAAAGTCATCATACTGATTGTGATTCTCTGTCTTCTTTAGTTAATTCGAAACCGAGAGAAGCATCTTGACATTGTCCCAAACCGCCTTGGCTTCAGGTGTTGTGATTGATTAACTTGTAGATGTCTTTGGAAGACCTTGAAGTACAATGTTTGAAGCCCCGATATCGAGATCGTATCTCTTTTTCTCTTTATCATCGAGCTCATCATACATCTTTGGTCCGTCTAAACCTAAGATCACCGTACCATCCGCAGCAGTTTCAAGTGTGTCTCTTGTAGTCTCAATCGATAAGGTCCTTCATCAATTGATTTGAGAATGTTGAACCCATTTTCCTTTCCCAAACAATATAACCTAATTCGTTGAGCCCATGAGTCATAGTCGGCCTGTCAAGCATGGGTGGGCCAGTATCGATCCAGTGCTGAACGTCCTCGCCACGTAAGAGATGATTGTAGGCACGTTGGTAGACATGATTGCAGATTTCACGGATTTTATAACTCTATGATTAAACCGGAAATAGATTCTTTCACGGGATTTTACTAAATCAATAGAAAACCGTATCAGAAACAATAATTAACCAAGTCGCTATAAACCTTGAGGACAAGTCGCTAAGTCAACAAGTCGCTAAGTAACAACTCGATAAAAGCACAAGTCGCTATGATACAAATCGCTAGACACAGGTCGCTTAAGTAACAGCTCGCTAAGTAGACAAGTCGCTAAAGAATCAACTCGCTAAGTAGACAAGTCGCTAAAGAATCAACTCGCTAAGTAGACAAGTCACTAAAGAACAACTCGCTAATTGGGCAAGTCGCTAAAGAACAACTCGCTAAGTAGACAAGTCGCTAAAGAACAACTCGCTAAGTGGACAAGTCGCTAAAGAGCAACTCGCTAAATGGGCAAGTCGCTAAAGAACAACTCGCTAGACTGAACAGTACGGCCACTACTTTTGTACTATATGTCGCTTTGTCTCAAAAGACAAGTCGCTAGCACTCAAGTCGCTACCACTACAACTGCAAGTCGCTGAATACTATAACTACAAGTCGCTACAAAGAACACAACTCCGAGACTCAAGTCGCTAGCTAGAAAAGTTCAAACACAACACTTTTCAATCCAAAACTAACCCAACCACAGTGATTCAAGCTTTCCAAATCAAAACCCAAGCACATACAATGATTCTAAACACGAAAGTACAATCAAAATTCAAACTTTAACACTAGAAATGATCCAAATGATGCAAATACCACTAAACTTTTTCAAACCCAAAAATCATATAAAACCACTAGAAATCCAAGAACATGTAAGAGAGATGATCAAACCATGGCTCTTGATACCATTTGTAACATATTGGATTTCATAAACACATCAAACCATGATCATACTAGGCGTATACTTTAGGTTTTTAGAGAGAGAAAGTTTAGAGGTTTGGGAACTTAGTAAGAGAAAGTAAAAGTATAATTATTAGCTCCAACCCTCTACCTTGGGAGGTAGAGGATATTTATAGTTTCTTACATAAACGCCACCTACGGGCTGTGGATCAGGCATACAGTGGGTAAAGACCCGTCAGTCCTCCATGGTGTTACTTAGCTAAATACTACCTAACATTAAATAACTACGACCACGAGCTTTCTAACGATTACATATACTTGAGGAGACCGACACTTTAATAACTGGATTTACTAAATCCTAACACTCCAACACACTAATTTTCCTCCAAGGAGTTGGCAAGAGCCTGAGGTGCTTTTTCTATCCATGTTACAGCCTGCATAGTCTGAGTATCCTTTGAGGTTAAAGCCTGAACACTTGAGATAGTAGAGCCCAAGGTTTTGTGTACCTTTCAGGTACCTGAGGATTCTCTTGGATGCAGTGAGATGAGACTCTCTTGTATCAGACTGATATCTTGCACATAGGCGGACTGCAAACTGAATGTCAGGCCTTGAGGCGGTGAGATACATCAGTGAGCCAATTACTCCATGAAACAAAGTAAAATTTATTGATTTTCATGCAAGGTCAGGATTTAAGTTGTTTGGAGGAACCATGGGAGTCTTAACAGAAGAGCAATCAGAGATCTCATATTTCTTTAAGAGATTTCTAGTGTATTTCTCTTGACTGATGGAGATACCTTTATCAGTTTGTTTGATTTGAAGTCCAAGGAAGTATGTGAGTTCTCCCATCATAATCATTTCAAATTCCTTTGTCATCAGTTTCTCAAACTGTTTACAAAGTTTGTAATTTGTTGAGCCAAATATGATGTCATCAACAACACTTGGACCAGTATCACATCTCCTTTAGTCCTATAGATAAACTAGGTGTTGTCTATCTTTCCTTTGATAATTCTTTTTTGGATGAGAAAGGCCGAGAGAGTTTCATACCAGGCTCTTGAAGCTTGCTTCAGTCCATAGAGGGCTTTGTCAAGCTTACAGACATTTGTCAGGAAACTGACTGCTTTCAAATACATGGGGTTGTTGGACATAAACTTCTTCCTAGAGTTTACCATTGAGAAATGCATTTTTGACATCCATTTGGTATACTTTAAAGTTCATGTATGTTGCATATGCAAGGAAGATCCTTATGGCTTCCATTTTAGCAACAGGAGCAAATGTTTCTTCATTGTCAATTCCTTGTTGTTGATTGTATCCTTTGGCAACAAGTCTCGCTTTGTTCTTAATGACTATTCCATTTTCATCTATCTTGTTCTTGAAGACCCATTTCATGCCAATGACTAGAACATCTTTGGGACATTTGACTAAAGTCATAACTTTGTTTCTTTCAAATTGTTCTAGTTCAGCTTGCATGGCTTGTACCCAACTTGGGTATTTCAGGGCTTCTTTGACTGATTTTGGTTCAACATCAGAGACAATGTCAACAAACAAACACTCATTAGTTGAGGCAGCAGTTAACTTAGCAGCCATGCTTCTAGTGAGCATGCCTTTAGTGGGTTCTCCAATGATGTTAACTAGTTCAATGTCCTGAGACCTTGTCCATTTATCTTGGGTTCTGGGATATGAGCTTGTTGAGGTTTCAAGGGTTTGAGGAACAGCTTCAGTAGCTAGAGATTCATTTATGGTAGCCTGAGATTCAACAAGGTTTTGGGTTTCAGCTTGTTCAGTTTGAACATAGGGAATCTTAGGTTCTTGAACATTTTGTTCTGTGTGATCTGTCCCATTAGGTACTTGTTAAGTATTAATGAATTCACTGACAGTTGGTTGGGGAAGATTGTGAGGAAAGATGTAGTAAGAAACATCAACATCAGCCTGATACTGAGTAGAGGAATTTCTTTCAGGATGAGATTTATAGGGAGGATATCTTGATGAGTCATCAATTCCTATTTCTTCCACAGAGGTGTCTCAATCTTCCTGACTCTTTTTAGAGATGAAGTATACCCATGTATATCTTGAAAAATCATCAACAATGACCAGGATGTACTTCTTATGCTGAATAGATCTTGGACTAACAGGTCCAAAAAGATCCATATGAAGGAGATGAAGGCAGCTTTTGATTGAGAAATTTTGTTTTGTTTTAAAGAAATTTCCTTTTTCATAGACTAAGCAGGGTTTATCCTTTGAAAACACAAGGGATGGTAGGCCAAGGACTTTTTTTGTTTGGCAAGGTTGTTTATGTTTTTGAAGTTTAAATGGGACAGTCTTTTGCGCCAAAGCCAATTCATGGTTTCAGTTGCTTTAGTAAAAAGACAAGTTCCATTTTGAGTCAAGGTTGACATGTCCAAAACATAAACATCCTCTCTTCTAGGGGCTATAAGAACAACTTTTGTATTAGCATTGAAGATTGTGCCTTGCTTATCCTCAAACTGAACAATGTACTTAGCATTACATAGTTGACTGACACTTCTAAGATTGTACTTGAGACCATTTACATAGGCTTTTCTAGTAAAAACTATTCCACTACAGTTTACTGAATCATAACCTTCAATTGTACATGATGAATTATCAGCAAATACTACCTTAGGTCCTGGTTCTTCTACATATTTGTGCAGATACTCTTTTACACCAGTCATACTCCTTGAGCATCCACTGTCTAGATGCCAAACAGGCTCCCTGGCATGTCTCTGCACAAATAGTAAACTAAGTTAGTTTTCCTTGTGAACCCACTTTCTGGTGGGTTTGGCCTTGTAGGTATTTTTAAATCTCTCAACAGATTCATGGTCATTCATTGAGTGGATAGTGCTTCCACATGTTTTGCATTTAGTGTTAGAAGACTCATTTGACTGAGAGGTTCAGTTGTGGATCCTCTTCGGGCATGAATAATCATGTCATGTCCTGAGGTTTCATGTGAAGCGTCACCACAAATATCACAACAGGGATACAATAGACAATCATCAGTGTGATGGTCATTGAATCCATAGTGTGTGCAAGGTGGAAAAGGGTTAGCCTTCTGTGATGCTTGCTTGTTTGTTGAAGCATATTGAAAGGGTTGAGTTTTGTATTTTGCATGATCCACTAGAGATGCAATATATGATTTGTGATATGAGGTTCTGTGATCTTCCTTATTGCAAATCATGCAAAACAGAATCCTATAGCAATCATCAGTTGTGTGATTTGTGTAATTGCATAGTTCACATTTCATTGTAGGCTTTGGTGTTGTTTTAGGCTTGGCATTGCTTGAGGAAGCTAGTTTGGAATCCTTAACCTTAGATTGAGGAGCTTTTTCAGTGGATTCTAATTTCTCACTTAGCTTCCTCATAAGTTTAGCCAACTGATCAACTTTAAGATCAGTTTCATTGGTCCTTTCATTTAAAGGGATTGAAGGTTTGGAAAATTCAGTAGGAAATGAGTCTTTTTTTTGGTTACTAGAAGGTCTTTTCGGGATGGTTCTTCCAAGTCTTGATCTCTCTTTTGGAGAGTGTTGGGAATATACCAGAGGTGTGAGGTCTGAACTGGGTGAGGCTCCCTGAAGGACTTTTAATGGAGGCAAAGGGGTGTGTGATTCTGATTTAGACTCATTGATGGTCTCAGTTTAACTGGGTTCATCAGTGACTCCAAGCATCTCTTTGATAGCCTGACTTTCATTTCCAAGATTTTTCCAGTGTTAAAGTTAGGTAACTTACTGTCTGGGTTGACTCTCTCAACCAAGTCACTGGATTTTTGTTTTAATTCTTTTTCAAAGGAGATTCTAGCAGGAGTGAAAGCATTTTCACTTGATTGACTTGTGGATTCAGTGAGTTGATCTTCTCCTAGGACTCTCTTTCTAGTACTAGGAATAAGATTGACAGACTCATAAACTCTAGGATTTTTGGTTGTCCAACTTTCAATTATGAGCTTTTCTTTCTTAAGTTCCTCTTGAAGAGCATGATTTTGTTTTACAAGTTCAGTGTATTGAATTTGAAGTGTGACAACTTCAAGTTTAGCTTATTTTAAAGCAAGAAGTTCATCTCTACACATGTTTAATTCAAAAGTGAGTTTATTGTATTTTGAAAACAAAATTAATCTTTGCTCTTCAACAAACTTAAGATCCACATTAAGGTAACTTAAATAAGATTTCTAATCAGAATCATCATCAATAGATAGTAAAATATTTACCTTTCCCATGGTGATGTTGACCCATTCTCCATTTCTAGCATGACTCTTTCCAACAATCAACTTTTCTCCTTCTGCAAGTGCCATTAGTGCACTGACTTTCACTTCATCATCAGAGGAAACATCTTATTCATCCCAGTCAAAGGTTTCAACAACAATACCTTTGTTCTTTCCCTGAGAGAGTTTAGAGCTTTGTGTGGACTGAAAGGTTGATGGTGCAGCCTCAAGGAGTGCAAGTTTAGCCTTAGATTTTCTATACTTAGCTTCAAAGGCTTTTTGATCCTTTTGATCAGTTTTGTTTTGAAAATGATGAGAAGACTGAATAAGTTTAGGTTGAAACTTGCTAGTTCCTGAGGAAGTGTTTCCAGAAAATTTGTATGAAGGTTCTGAAGAGGTTTTAGAAGAACAGTATTTTGCAAAGTGACCCTTTTTACCACACTTAAAACATTTAGTGATTTCATTTTCTTTGGAACAAGAAAAGTTTGACTTATTTCTTTTGATAAAACGTTTTGATTTTGCAAGGAGTGCCCTTTCTTGAAATTCAGTGTGTAAATCATTTAGGTATTCCTCATTGGTTATTTCATAAGCCTCATCATCAGAGTTTTCTTGAAAATCTTGCACAACACCATTTGAATAGAATGTAGTTTATATGGGTGCAATG
This sequence comes from Chrysanthemum lavandulifolium, assembly GCA_022545495.1. Classification (NCBI taxonomy): domain Eukaryota; kingdom Viridiplantae; phylum Streptophyta; class Magnoliopsida; order Asterales; family Asteraceae; genus Chrysanthemum; species Chrysanthemum lavandulifolium. The sequence goes on from CM040242.1 coordinate 119,566,552, forward strand.
GTCAGGGTATTTTTGGTTTCTTGAGCCTTTTTTGAATCAGAGTATCTCCTGGAGATTAAGTTGTCTTCATAGACAAACTTCCCATAGATTTCAGGGAGCTCAAGATTTTGAATATGATTAGCATTCCTAAGACCATGAGAGAAGATTAACCACTTCTCAGGAAGACTGCCGACAAAGCCAACATTCATTTCATGCTTAGACAGGGTGACACCATCATTGGACAACTCATTGAGCAGTGTCTTATAACGGGTATAAGTTTCTGAGAGACTTTCAGAATCTTTGGCTCTGAAAGTGTTATACTTAAGTTTCGGGTCCATTATCTTATTTTCCTTGGTATCTGAGGGACCCTTATAGCTATGAAACAAATCAGTCCAAGTTTGTTTGGTTGTTTTACAGTTAATGACTGATTCAATTATATCTTCAGGGAGACAGGATATAATGATGCTTGTCAGAAGTCCATTGAGCTTCAGGCTTGGGTAAACCTTCAGCAGTTTTAGGGACACATAGACCATCATTTATACATTTGATGTAGTATGGTCCCATTCCTGCTAAGTATCAAAGCATGCGCTTTTTCCACTTATTGAATTTTCCAACTTCCAGTCGGGGAGCAACATCTGAATAGCTTCCTCCCTTTTTATCGACTATTTGGGGTACATCACTATCAGTCATGGTAGGATCTTGATTTTAAAAACTTTAGAGACTCTCTGATTAAAATTTTATAAACCGGAGGCCCTGATACCACTTGTTGTTCCCTATAACTTGGTACCATAAAGTTAATCTATTCAAGCTCCATGACTTAGCAATGTTGTTTGAAAAACAGTTTAATAAGTTAAAACGTAAATTAAAATAGACAAGATTTTTTCAATGTTTATATTCTTATTAAAAGTTAATCAAAGAATATATTACCTAAGTGCTTGCGGAACAGCACTTGTGATTGAATGACAATGTATGGTGTACTCCTCACTAAACTTAAGCTAAGCTTAAGTACAACTATGCTAACCAGCTGAGATAACCTCAAAGATTTAGTTTTATTTGGAGGAGTAAAAGGCTTGTGAATGTCTAAGCATTTAGTGCACAAGCTTAACCCTTTTTCTCCACCTTATGGCTGCTATTTATACAAGTATGAAATACAACCGTTTCATAAAAGACAAGACTGACATAAGCTTCAGATGATAAAATACATTACGTATTTTGTCTCTATTATACAAAGCTATTTCTAATAAGGAACATGTTTGCTTTCCTTGTGTCAGTGTTGACACACTCTTGGTCTTTTATCCATTCAAGGTAAGTTAACCTTTGCAGATAAGGATACTCTCTTATCCTTCAAACTTATCCCACTTTTATCCAGCCTTTACTTCAGTCTTCATGTCTCTAGTCTTTATAGTTGGTGAGGAGTCTGGGGATTCAGTGAGCTATTGTCATTACTCACTAAATCCATCATCTTCTTCTGTGGCTCAGGTATCATTTACTAAGTCCCGCCTCACTGAATGGAAAACCTTTCTTCTCAGGCTTGTCCTGAGCTTCTTAAAGATGACTCACTGAACAACTGTTCATTCAGTGAATTGAATATGTTTAACGTTATTAAACACTTAGGTTACTTTATCTTCAAATCCTTGTTTCAGGGAGTTTGAGAATTTACTGACCCAACAGATATTATACATGTGCAACAACCCTTAACATCGACACACACCATACACATGCGAACACAAAATAACAAAGCACACAGACAACATAAAATGACACAAACCAAGCCCTAATCCATTCGTATTAAATGTGTACGCCCCCTAATAATTATTATAGGTTTTATCAAGATTTGAAGTATGTTATAAAGACCAGATTAGGGTTAAAAAAATAGATCAGTTTAGGGTCGAATAACAAAGGGGTCGAATCATATCAGAAACCATGGGTCAAAAACACAAGTTTTTAAGCATGTTAAGTTATGATTTCATGTGACGCTTATATATGTGTTATAATAGATTAACGAGCAGCCAACATAATGACAGATTATACGAATAAGTTGGCATGTAAACTGATTAGGTTTTGTGATTGTTATATTCAGATTATACATGTTTTAGGTGTGTCGAATGGAAAAGAAAACAAAAAGGAATTGGTGATACCATTGCTGATATACGCGACAAAGAAAAAGAGACCAAGAAAACGAGACAACAATCACAAAACCACAAATTCAATGCACAGCTGCAGCCTTATAACCCACGAATGAACAGCAATAACCCTTCGAACACTTGGTATTTGAGAGAAAAAGTAGCAGGAACTATGAGTGTGTATTGTGTTTGTCGTATGAGAAGAAAGGGGTGAAAGATGAAGCCATATTATAGAGATTGGAGGGGAGCGTGTATAGTTTTTGGAAAGTGGTAATTGTGATTTATTTGGTTTGATATTGTCTAAATAAGATGGCGTGAATAATGGGCTATGATAAAGCAAAATTTAAACAGTTCTTATCTCTTAATTTGTGTGAGTCGTATGGTATAAGGATAAAAAAAATGCGTAGAATTCTTGTTGTGGTTTAGGAAAGATTTTAATTGTAACAAACTTTATTATTATGTAGGTCTTAGATTAACTATTTATTAAATGTATATTATAACATAACATATACTTTTAGGTATTGTTTTAAATTATATCAAAACTTAGGTTAGGATTCATATTAATTAGAAAATGTGGAATTTGAATTTAGGGTTTTACGCCTTTGCTACCATTTCCAGATAAGAATATTATAGAGGTCTTCATCTAGGTAATGTGTATGCTAAACATCAACATGCTGCTTTTGTTGTCAAGTCTAATAATGATTTTAAAAGAAGAATTAATAATAATAACAACAATAACAGGGGTCCCAATCCTAATTTGGTTGGTAATAATTGTAGTTTGATTGGTCACACTATTGAAGGTTTTATGAGTTAATCATTTCTACACTGCCATAAAATCTTGAAACCATACCAGAATGTTTAGGAAGATTATGATTCTTGTTAAAACCAGCAGGATAGCCAATTCATAATGATTTTTTAGTAGATGATGAAGCTTTTGAGTCTTATTAATGATAAACCATCTACAAGTGCTTCTGTGAATATTGTAGGTATAAATCAAGTTATTTTAACAAATTTGTTTTTTAACTTGCATTTTGAAAAGTTCTTTTGTACTTAAACGAAGCCTTACATTTCATTGATTCTGGTGTTAATCAACATATGACAGTTTATACTTAAAATATGTTTATTGTGGTTGATATTTCTAATCTAATGTTAACTATTACTAAAGGTGGTAATTTTAGCCTGCATGTTTTCTCATATGTAGATTGCACTCGTTTGAATTTATTAATAAGCACATGAGGTGGTTGGTTGAGTGAAGATTTGATGTTGTTATCTTTGATATCGTATTTATCTACAGAAATATTTATACATGGCTCTTACGGATATTGGAGTAGAACTTTGAACGCACATGCTTTCAGTTTTACATGCTGAGTTGAGATCATTTCCAGAATGGCACAACACAAACTAAGTTCCGAAGTTTTTTTTTTTTTGAAACAACAATTTATTAAAAACAACAAGCAAGATGCTAGATAAAGCGAGGTTACAATGACATATTACAAGTAGATATCGGGTGACATCCCCATTCTATCCAATTCGGATTGAACCTCCTATCCCTATGTAAAAGTGATTAGTGTGAGAATAATTGATCTCTTTTAGCGTGTCTATATCTCCATATGACCTATTTATGTAGTGGTTTGAATAACCGGGTCCAAGCAAATTAGATTGTTAACTTATCTCTCAATGATCGAGTCTTGTATGCAATTACGTTTTAATAACCGCATCCAAACACTTCCCAGACGAGTCTTGTGTATCCAAGCAAATCACGTTTGAATAACCGCACAAACAATGTTGAAATTGAACTTTATTATGTAATTAAGTAGTTGCAGGTCTATGTCATTTCAGCATTAGACCACTTGAAGGTGTTTTATCAAGTTCTTACTACTTTTATATTTACTCTTTAAAACAACAAAACTTCATGCAATAGTCTCCCTTGTATAGTAATGGGCATAAAATTCTATTGTAATGTACGTAATTTTCTATGCGCTAATTTTAGTAATGACTAATGAGCGTTGTTTTATGGCTACTTTAGTAGAATAATAGTGTAAGTGTACTTTATTCAGATAATAGATGATAAATTAAAGGGTTTGGTTATCCGCACCCTCTTACAATACACAAATGCTCCAATAAAACTTTTTACTTTAAAAAAAAATATTTATTTTTTATAATTTTATTTTTATTATAAAACTATGATTTTATTATAAAATATGAAATAAAAAATGGAACAAAACCTATAAAGTTTTAAAAGTCAAAAGTAAAAAACTAAAATATATGGAGCAGGAAAACATAAAAAAAGAAAAAAAAAGATTGTCTTTCTTGTTAATAAAGTGTGTAAAATTGTCAAAAAAAAGTGTGAAACATAAAATATATTAGTTTGACAAGTGAAAAGAAGTAATACCCAAAACTATACGGAACAAAAAACAATCAAAAATTGTCTTGTCCTGTCAATAAAACGTTATTACTCCTCATAATAAATATCGTAACAGAGCTAAAAGTGATCGATTGCTCAAATTTTTGTAACTCTAGTATAAGGAAAAAAGATTATAACGAAGAAGAATACGATTTTTAGTTAAAATGAATGAAGTAAGTAAAAACTAAGTTCACTTTTCACGTATTAACAGACTAACTAAATAATAATAAAAAACATAATATATTAAGACCGAATGCATTTTAGATATACAAAAATTAGTACTAAAAGCCAAAATTATCCGGGTCACGTGTCGCCATGAAAACCCTAATTTTGTCCCTGTATTCAATTGATCATGAGTAAAGTCACAATTTGGAGTTGCAAGTTGCAACGCCAATATGGTTTAAGGCATGCATCAACTAAACATTTATTATAAATCATCACTTTGGTATAAAAGCATTCAATATGGTTAAAATTTATAAAGCTTTATAAGTGTTTCATGTCATCACATATCAATAACTTATAAATCTTTTGAGTTTATAAATCTTATCTTACTATGATTGAAAATGTGTTACAACTTTAGACATGCTTCACATTAAACATGCACTAATTGTGTTGAGTTTATGAAGAGATTCAAAAACTAAAACATTTTCATGCCACATAGATTTCTCACTTTAATTAAAACAAGATATAAAGCTTTTTAAGTTTTTTAAACATATTTAGAGACCTCTCCCCACTTGCTCTATTCTAGATGTACAAATGTGCGCGGATATTGCTCTTGACTCTATTAGATGTCCGATTTGCCAATGGTGCTATTAAAACTTCTTTACATCTCTTTATCGATCGTGTTATTACACGGAATCTATTGTTAATGGTGAAAAAATGGTGGATCTTCTGGACTACCAAGCAACACGGATAGACTTATCACATAAGGGCAAATTAATCCAAACTCTCAACCACGCATGAATCCTGCTTTTATGTAGTTATTCTATCGAAACTTTCGGTAATTTGGCGATATAGGATTAATATAATGATACTTGCTTTGATGCAAAACCTCAAAGAAAAGCCACACTTTGTGATGACATTATATCGTTGTCTCATTCTTGAGTTCTACATTGGAGCTTAGTAAGTTATTTCGTCCTTCTTGGATCAATTGGATAAAAAAAAACCGATCACATACTGTAGTACTCGATTGTAACCTCTTTTGTTTGGCTCTAGCACCTTGCTAAAGACTTTAGTACAGTATTATCTTCACCGTTAAAAATGAAGGCTTATGTTTCTAGACTTCTAGATACGGATTATTTATTAAACAATGCGACCACGTGGGGGATAAAGCAAGTATAAAGGAACCTGACAGAAAGATGAAAAAGTGTACGTGAAAGTAAGGGATTAAACTCTTAAAAAACACTTCAACTGTCTGTTGTGTTTTCTTCAATTCAATTCTACGCTCAAACATATTCTTTATGCCTTATCTTTGTTTTCAGTGATAGATACTATATGTTGGATGCATTCGTACTGATGATGATTCTTATAGCGGTTTAAGATTTGTTGAAAACTTTTGAGGAATTACTTTTTTGTTTGAAACCATCGGTTTAGTGCTTTAAGATATCGTGCATTGGAACCCCACCCAAATCCATTAGTATGGAACATTTTCTTTTCCAAGTAATATTACTCGTAGATTACAGGGTTAACCAAGTAATTAATCATATTTGTTCTAACAACGCTTCCTTTTTGTTGCTTCTCAAAAAGAAAATATAGTTTAGCAATTAGCACATCATGTACGTATATATAGCGACACTATAAGTCTATATACCATTATCTTGATCACATTGTTCTTCTTATATATTGTACTAATCTGAAAGTAGGGTATTGGTTCAATATAATTAAGCTGATTAAACACGATGTAATCGATGCGATTATAAATGAATATTCATTTATAGAGTAAAGTGTCACTATGTCTGCATTTATGAAGAAAAACTAAAAAAAAAAAAAAAAAAAAAAAAAAAAAAAAAAATGGAACTGTGGAATAATCAAAAAGCTGAACGACTTTTCTTCATTTTGCCTCTAAGATAGACTTTACCTTTTTTGAGCAGCCATATTATATGTAACAAGGCTTTACTAATCAGGTGGGTATTATAATACACATATAATAATTATTATGTACAAAATAAAGTTGATGATCATCTGAATCATACAATGTATAATTAGGGTAAGGCATGATTAGGGTTGAGAGATAGACTATTTTGTCCTCTATTGTTTAAACTTACTGCAAATTACAAATAAAAATATATTCAACTTGTCCTTTAATTAATTTATATTTGACACATGCAAAAGCCTTAGCATAACTTTTTGACCATTTTAGTTTGTAGTCACAAATTTCTCATTTATGTCATGAAACGAGAAAATTTGCACGTTGCTTTGAAATGTTAATTTATACCTTTAAGATTTATTTAATCCTATTATTCACACAAACGTGTTGATCAATCAACTAAATCTTTTATATCTATACTACTTATAAAACATATTGATATTTCCTTCTTATTAATTTTTTAAGACTTTCTAAAATAGATTTTTAAGCAAATACCAGTAAACAATCATTATTTACAAGTATTTGAAGCACAAATAAAAACTAAAAAACACAATTCAACACATACAATTAGACATAATTTAATTAACCCCTTCACCAAAATATACAAACTCATAAAGCTAAAGGTACAATCATTATAAACACAAATTTTTAATATCAAATAGTAATCAATGTAATTAAAATGTGTTGTGAAAAAAGAACATGGGCCCAAGCCATTCCCAACGGGCAACAAGCTATGTGTATTTCGTTTTATGGGCCCAAGCTATGTTCTAATCAATGTAATAAAAATTGTCTTGGTTGAAAGTCACTATATGTATGTGTTGATGCATACATTAATTGTATATGTAGCTTTATTAGTTGTATTTGCATAAATTAGATTTATATTATCATTCATTTGTACGATTATTGTTAGAAAGAAAAGTGTAACCAAACAACATTTGTTCACCACAAAATAGTCACAGGGTACCCGTCGCCGCATTGCGCGGGTACCCTACTAGTATAATATAACTAGCTTCAAGGCTCGCTCGATGGGTGGCTAGTTTTAAGATCTAGTTTGTAATATAATTTAATACATAGAATGGTTTGATGTTAGTTTTAGATTGTGAATTGCAACAATGTTTGTCCTTATAGATTAGTAATTAAGATAGCATTGATAACCATGGCTTGCAAAAACTGCAAAAAACCAACTTATTACAAAAACTTCATGATATAGTCGCCTTCAAAAAAGTACGAAAAACAAAACAACTTTAAACGACAAATAAAAACATAAATATGACATAAAAGAAAAAGAAAACATTGTGATAAAATAGTAGATGCAATAATCAGGACACGTAAGGGGAAATTATTCTTCGTCATCACTAACATTGATTGACAATATAGTTGTCTGTTATATTTTTTACTGATGCACGAAGTAGTTGGATTATTTCAGCAGCCTTCTTGACGTTCTCCATCACGCTACTAGGATTGCGTTTATAGTTCTTCTTTATCTTATGCCATGTACCTTTGTAGAACACATACCTATCTGTTTCAAATGATTAAAAAAGGTTAGTACTCGAAATCAAAATACAAACATGAAATATGACAGTTTTTGTTATATATGTTTACGTTTATGTATACCTTCATTCTTATCTTCAGCTTCTTTCTTGTTTCTTTCTTTTTCATTAGTCAGAACAGTGATATGTGTAGCATTTTCGGATATAGGTTGCTCCAAAAGTGTTTTTTTGGCCATCTATCTTGTGTTTTCCTGCGTTCGAAGAACTGGATTGGTTTGTTGATAAGGTATTTGCAAGTGTCGACATTATGGTAGAGTGTTACTGTGTTTAAGAAAAGTGGAGGAGCTACTATTGAAAAGAATTGTTTAATTAGGGTTTTTAACTTGTGGCCGGCCATGGGACAAGCCCACAAGAAAACCCATAAATTTTTCTTTCAAGATTTTCCATTACCAGTCCTTCTCTTTTCATTTAACGGTCGTTAGTCATTTTTCCGTTAAATACATAACGATCGTTAACCGGACTTAATGTGCAATAATTAATCGTAAACATAAACATTAATTATTAACTTTAATTCTTATTCGCTAATGTGTGCAATCCCGTGGTCACGAGTTCGAATCCGGACATTCACATGTTTGTAAATATATACATTTCCAACAGCTCCCACTTGGATATGTTTACAAAACGTGAAATGACATTGGTTAGCGTCTAGCAACACGTCAATGCCCCCGGTACAACTCGTGTATGGTTTTCTGGAGAAAAACCAAGTTTGATGATTCATCATCATATTCATCCTTTTGTTTCTAATACCATGTTAATAAGAATATGGATCTCACTCATTTCTTAATTAACTATTCTGTTTCTCGCTTTATGTGATTGATTAAGATTACCAATTCTTCTGAACATATTCCAGAAGACCTTGGGCATGGCCATGCAAACATCTTAACAACCCTACGAGGGGCCCAGTAGTATTATACTTCAAAATAAATTTGAAGGAAACAAATCCCATTTTGACTACAAGCAGGATTCATAAATTTCGCAACACTTCTGAAAACAACCCTTATAACTACCAGTTACGTATAGCGTTAGATTGCTTCACAAAAATGCACTACATCCATGACATATCTCTTGTATCTCAAGTCAGAGGATAAATATCCATGATATACTTAATGACAAAGATCCATAAAGTACCATCATGTGGGTGGGATAAGTCCTATACTCAATCCATTGAATATCATCTGAAATTAGTCATGCTACGCATCAATATACTTTCAAGTATATTCTAACTAATACTCAGATTTGTCTTAATTCAATATCATTCCCATGTTATTGATTGACAACGGACTATTTAGAATAACTTAAGTTATTCAAGGATTTAAACATGAAAACACAGGACACAATATTATAAATGAAATTAAACGTATACCGTACTTTAATTCATTATAAATAATAATTGTTTAACATCCTTTATCCAAATACTAAATAGATCAATGCATGATAATACTAGTTAATGAATTTTGCCAACAAGTATTATCATGACTTGTGGCAACAAGTATGATTTTCATGATTTTCATTCAGCTTGAAAAGGATTCAGCCAACACAACCAAATTCTTACAGTGGATGGAAACAAATAAAACTGATGAGTTAGCACAAACGCTTTTGTATGTTGAGTTTCCAAAACATTTCGTTTGGAACAAGTCTGATTTGGTATGGACTCGACGCAAGCAAGGTAAGAGCATAGGCAGAATTCATCACGTCCCGCCTAATTGGGGAGAGCTTTTTTATCTTCGTATGCTGTTAAACCATGTCCGAGGTGCAACCGGTTGGGAAAGTTTTAAGAAGTATGATAATGTGGTGTATAGTACATACAAAGAAGCTTGCTTTGCACGTGGTTTGTTAGATGATGATAAGGAATACATCGATGGTATAATTGAAGCAAGTCAGTGGGGGATGGGAGATTACTTGCGAGCTTATTTTGTCAAATTAATACTCTCAGATAGTATGTCGCGGCCTGAAGTTGTTTGGGAAAAGTCATGGAGACTTTTAGCAGAAGACGTTTTAGATAAAGAAAGGCGGAAACGAAATCATCCAGGTATGAGAACTGTTTTTGTTCCTTAACTTTAACAATCAATTTTGCTTTCTTTATACGAGAAATTCAACTCTTACAAATGCGTTATATTATTTCGTCATATTCATTAATCCCTGAAACATTAATCATACTACTTCTTATTCGTTAGCCCTTTTTACTCTAGCTATCATATACTGTCTTTGTTGGACCACGGATTAGTTTACAACAAACGGAATTCAACTATAACCAACTGTAATAATGTGTGTTATTATCTATACTAACAGCATGTTCTAAACTAAAGTAACTCCTACTATCATACCAGGACTTCAACTTTCAGATGATCAAAGATACAATATATGCCTGACATATATTGAGGAATCTTTACTCAGCAATTCCAAGAGCCTCAAAAACATAGGTTAATATATGATGAGCTCGATTATAACATTCCAGAATTGGTCACTCAGCATCAACAGTTGTATTCGAGTTTAACGGTTAAGCAAAAGGAAATATATGAAACAATAACTGATGCATGTGACAACAACAAAGGTGGGATGTTTTTTGTATATGGCTATGGCGGAACAGGCAAGACTTTTTTGTACAAGACCCTCACAGCTTCCTTAAGGTCTAAAGGTGAAATTGTTTTAAACGTTGCTTCTAGCGGTATTGCTGCTCTTTTGCTTGATGGTGGTCGGACTGCCCATTCTCGGTTTGCTGTTCCAATAAACATTGACGAAGATTCCATGTGTACAATTACTGCAGACAGTCCGCTCGCAGATTTGATTCGCAAAGCAAAGCTAATAATATGGGACGAAGCACCGATGCTTCATAGACATTGTTTTGAAGCCTTTGATAGGAGTTTACGCGATATAGCCACAGGATTACACGTAAACATTTCTGATAACGTATTTGGGGGGAAAGTCGTTGTTTTTGGTGGAGACTTTCGTCAAATTTTACCTGTGATTCCATGTGGCAGTAGACAAGATGTTGTACACGCGTCTCTAAACAAGTCTTATTTATGGGATCATTGCCAAGTACTTAAACTTACAGAAAACATGAGGCTTCGTGTTGGTTGCAATCCCTCAGATGCAGAAACAATTAAGGAGTTTGCAGATTGGATTTTGAGTATAGGTGACGGGAAAATTGGTGGGAAGAATGATGGTCAGGCGGAAATTCAATTTCCCGAAGAAATGCTCATACCAAATACACCTGATCATGTAGAAGCTATTATAAATGAAACTTATGAAAATTGGCAGGAACATTTGTGGGATCCGACGTATTTCCAAGATAGAGCTATCCTCGCACCCACGCATGAAGAGGTCGAAATTAGGATTGATTGAGTTATTTTAAGATGTGATATACTCAATAATTATAAATGATATGAATATCAAAAAAGATTTGATTTTTTAAAATTCAAATATGTGATGATGTATATTTTGGCCAAAAATACTTGTTATTATATGAATCAATATCTTCTAAAAAACAACTATTAACACAATCAATGTTTATGTTGCATCCTTTGATACTGGTGTCGGCTAATAAGATGTGTTGAATTTTTTCAGCGTTGAAGCTGTATTTGGTGTTCTAACGACTGATAAGGAGAAAAGAAATACTAATGAGAGCAATCACAATACAACTATAAACACAATCGACATCAAATATAATAGTGGGAAATAAACCTGTTATGTGCTAAAGAAATTGAAGTAATTGTTTTGAAATAAAAAATAGTAATAAAGAAATAAAAACCTTACATACGTTGGAGAACTTTTTTATATACAACATTTGTTGTATAATTGCAATACTTGTCATCATTGTCGCAGCATGACACTTTCAAGCCTTTCTTGCTCTTTACCCTCGATACAGCTACATCGAGTTGTCCATGTGAAAAAACCGGTCGTTCCATATAAAGGCCAACTTTAGATAAAGTTTGTCCTTGACTTTTGTTAATTGTAATGGAAAGGGAATTGTCTCCTGTTAAGCTGAAATGGCATCTCTTTATTGGAAGGACTAATTACCATCCGAGGTATAGCAACAACAGTTCCTACTTTACCTCCCAATATAATTTTTACCTCAATGTTCCCATCCTAACTACTTGCAACCTTGTACCATTACAAATTCCTCCTCTTTGGTCAATGTTGCGCAAACACATTACCGGAGCACCAACCTTCAATACTAACTTATGATGAGGAACACCAGACATTTTTATTGAATTCAAAAATTACGTGGTGTAAAGACACTCATTGTAATTGAAATCTAAATCTACATCTGAAACCGTATCTGAACTGTAAAATACCTTCTCCCTACCTGGAAGCATAGACATCATACGTTCATTTATTTTGTCAACCTCTTGATGTGTTGGTGGAAGAATAGCTCTATCCTGAAAATACTTTGGATCCCACATGTTATCCTCCCAACTGTCGTCAGTGTCTTGTATAACAACACCAACATGATCATCAGAATCTGGGATGAGCATTTCTTGTGGGAATTCAACCTTGGCATGACCATCATTTTTACCACCAAATTTTCCCTCACCAATCTTCAGAATTCATTAAGCAAAATAATTAACTTCTTTTGCGTCAGCTGGATTGCAGCCAACACGAAGCCTCATGTTTTGTGTTAGTTTCAAAATTGTCAATGATTCCATAACTTAGACATGTTTAGTGAAGCATGAACAACATCTTGCCTACTGCCATTAGGTATAACAGGTAATATTTGCCTGAAGTCTCCACCAAAAACAAACACTTTACCACCAAATACCATGTCAGAATTTTATGTGTAGGTACCTGAAGCAATATCCCTCAGCGTCCTATCAAAAGCTTCAAATGCAAGTCTATTAATCATTGGAGCCTTGCCCCGTATAATTAACTTAGTCTCACGTATCAATTCAGCAAGGGGACTATTTGCGGTAATTGACCACATCGAATCCTCAACAACTTTAATTGGAATAGCGAAACGCGAGTGCGTTGTTCCTCCACCATCAAGCAACAAAGATGTTATTCCACTGGATGCAACGTTTAAAACAATATGACCTTTTGACCTTAGAGCAACTATCAATGTCTTGTATAAAAATGTCTTATCGGTACCACCATAACCATATACAAAAAACATACCTCCAGTATTGTTGTTGCATGCATAAAAAATGGTTTCGTATATGCCTTTCTGCTCATCAGTCATACTTCCATATAATGCGTCATGTTGGACTATCAATTATGTTATTTTATAATCAAGTTCGTCATAAATCAATCGATTATATCCTTCCATTGTAAACCCAGAATTGGGATAAGGCACATATTCACTATATTCTTGAAACTTCTTGAACTGCTAAGTATCTTGTCCTCGATATATGTCAAACATATGTTATATCTCTGAGTATCGGTGAGTTGAAGATCTGTAACATAAAATTTAAAGGGTATTTATGTTAAAAGCAATTGTGACAAAAAGTTTAAAGATATGTTATGCAAATACATAATAATTTAATACCTGGATTGTTGGGAATTATACATTAACAGACTTAATACTGCTAGTATTAAAAGTTAAGTCTGGTAGGCTATTTGTAGTTTTTTCTGCCAGTACTAAATTTAATTCTGGCAGATCAAGTTAGTACTGTTTAGCTTTTCATAATTAAGTCTGTTTATGAAAAACAGAATAAAATTGTTAGAGAAATAGTAGGAAAGGATATGTACGTATTAAAGATATCTTAGGAAAAGATATGTATATCCTTTCACACGTTTTATAGAGATACTAGGGTTTCCTTAGTGTATAAAAGGAACCCTAAGGCATTGTATTATGGACGAAGTTTATTAGAACGATTTATAATAGAGTTTAGAAAAGTTTAATAGTAATTGTGTTCTTCTTGCTTGTGTTAATATTCCGCATTAGCATCAAGTACTTATTGTTAATGAGTTCTTAATATAATTGATTTGGTTTTATTCAAGTTGATTATTGTCTTACAAAGGCTGCTTAGATTCATAACTTTGGACCTACAAGTGGTATCAGAGCCTATAGTGGGACTCTGAATTTGAAGAAACACAAACACTAAAAACACTCAATTCACTCACAAATCATGAATCATGTATGTACCTGCTGATAATTTTTCTCAACATCTTAGTGATGAAGAGGTCTCCAACCATGAAGATGAAGTATCAGAAACTAGGTCTAAGAAACAACAAAAACAAATAATCCCTGCTACAACCACCATCTCCAACATTAAACTCCCACTTCTGAAGAAGGAGGAGTATGACATCTGGGCTATGGAGATGGAACATTATCTGGAGTATATTGATAATGAAGTCTGGAAGGTGATTCAAAATGGAAATTCTAGGAAGAGAAATTCCACAGGGAAAGATGGTGTGGTTAGAGTTCTTCCACCAGTCTATGCTGCAGAGATTCATGCTGTGGAAAAAGAAAGGAAAGCTAGAACCATCTTGCTGATGGCTATTCCAAAGGAGCATCTGAGAAGATTTCATGGAATGGATGATTCCAAGGAGATCTGGGATGCTATAAGAACAAGGTTTGGCGGGAATGCAAACTCCAAAAAGTTGCAGAAGGTTGTTTACAAACAACAGTTTGAAGCATTTACTGTGACCAGTTCTGAAGGGTTGGAGAAAGGGTATGATAGATTCCAACAACTCTTATCACAATTGGAAGCTCATGGTGCTAAAGTGTCCACTGAGGATGCTAACCACAAATTTCTCAGATCTTTGCCTTTTGAATAGTCACATCTGGCAATGACTATAAGAACTAAAGAAGATATTGACACTCTGTCAATTGATGACTTGTACAATAACCTTAGGGTTTTTGAACAAGAAATCAAAGGAAGTTCAAAGACATCCTCAAGTGCCCACAATGTTGCTTTTGTCTCCCAAAGCAAGAGCAGCACTAATAAGGTTAAATCTGGTGGCTATAGTTTTGGTAGCTACACTACTTCTTCATCTGGTGTGAAAGATAGAGATGTACCTGCTGGCTTTGCTGATGAAGTGATCTACACTCTTTTTGCAAGGTAATCTGAAGACCTCCTTAATGAGGACTTACATCAGATTGATGATGTGGAGATGAAAGAGATGGACATAAACTGGCAGTGTGCAATGATTGCTTTAAGAATGAAGAAATTCTATAAGAAGACTGGAAGACAAGTCCGGTTTGATGGGAAGGCACAAGTTGGGTTTGACAAGAAGAAGCTTAAATGCTTCAGGTATCATAACACTGGTCACTTTGCTACGAAATGCACAACAAAGGTGGCCACTGATGAAAAGAAGAAGGACTCTTTCTATCGAGGACAGGATGCTGTGAAGCAGGATAAGAGTCAGATGGGGTTGCTGACTATGGAAGCTGGTGTGATCAAATAGGGAGAGCACACTGAAGAGGATACAAAGATAAATCATGCTCTTATAGCTATAAGCTCCAATACTGAGGTATCCTTGTGTTGATGAGTATGCACTTATAATGAGTATAATGAGTATGCACTTATAATGCTATGATGATGTAGTTATATTCTAGGGTCAATGATGCAACCTAGTTCTCTATAACCTTTGCATCGATACCAATCATTACACCCCAAATTACCTGCTTTGCAAGGGAATGGAATACCTAGGGATGACCGCCATAGCATCACGCTATAGATTATATCGAACGACCTAAAGTGTCGCTTTGAAAATATCGTTTGATTAAGTAAAATAATCAGAGTTTACAAAACATAGGTCCCAAAAGATTTCCCAAGTACCAAAATGAGTTTGTTACAATCAAACGATAGTTAAGTGCATAAAATCCTTGTGAGACGCGTCAACTCAACGACTCCATGCAAGCCATGATGATATGCTAAATACCTGAGATAAAACATGCTAAAAGTGTAAACACAATGGTTGAGTGAGTTCATAGAGTTTAGTTGAATTGTAAAGCCTTTCAAAAATGTTCACCCAGCAAAGGCATTGTAAATCCACTCAGTTCCAAGTTTCACCCATACAAAACTTGCAACCTGTGTGTTCACAACCCACTGCCAAAATATGTATGTCTAGTAGTCAAGTATACGTTGTCATAATAGTTCATAATATAGCACCACGTATATAATAAATAAAGACTGCTCCGAACAAGGGAGACTTTATAGTGCTGCTCCGAACATGGGAGACTTTGTATTGCTGCTCCGTCGACAGGGGAGGCTTTGTATTGCTGCTCCGTACCGAGGAGACTTTAGAACGCTCCACCAATAAGGCGAGACTTTGTATTGCTTCGTTTACATAGGGAGACTTTGCACGCTCCACCAATAAGGCGAGACTTTTGGGTCAAGAACGCTCCACCGAAACGGCGAGACTTTTAGGTCATAGTACGTACGGTTCAATAAGTTCAAACAAGTCATAAGTTTGTAATTAAGTTCAAGAGTTTAATTCAAGTTCAAAAGTTCAAATAATAGTGTTCATAAAATAGTAGTCAATTTAGTCAAGTATGATTAATTACTCACTAACATAAGTAGTGAAACAACAGTTATTTAAGTTCATATAAGTGTAAAGTAAAAGCAAGTAGTTGAGCATGTATCTCCCCCGAAGATTTTATAAAACAATTAAACGAGTAAAAGTGGGCTACGAACTCACCTGATGCAATGATTATGATGATAAAAGGGGATACACTGAAATGAGGTGCAGTCTCTAACTGCAACCTATTATGAATGATATGATCTAATATAAGTCATAAAACAATGTCGTGCATGCAAACTCATATGATATCCATACCACTTGTGCATTTGAAAATAAAGTTTATCGTCGAAAAAATAATTTTATAACGTCTTGTCAAGTTATAAAATACTTTACACTCGTATATGTTGAAACAACATCCCATGATAATCATTTAGAAATAGAACAAGAATTTATAGTTTTTCGTCGTAAAATAATATACTTTGACAACTCATAAAAATGACTAAGTAACCTCGCGAAGTTTAGTCACAAAATAGTGAATATATAAAGTGTTAGTGTTGAAGAAAAATAGTTGTGATCGGCGTAATTCAAACGCGAGTATCTTGGTCGTTATAAGTCCGTTTTCTACGTTTTATATATATTTGGTTTCGTGTTAATATATACTAATATATTTTGGATAAATCGGCTCATTTAGAATACGTTCAAAACTCGATTTTGCCCCTTAAAAATCCCTTGACAGCTTACCTTATTTCAGAAAATTAGTTTTCGTCGCTAAACTTGAAATTAACGTATCTTTTTCGTTATAAACCCGTTTTA
The DNA here is from genome assembly GCA_022545495.1 of Chrysanthemum lavandulifolium. Classification (NCBI taxonomy): domain Eukaryota; kingdom Viridiplantae; phylum Streptophyta; class Magnoliopsida; order Asterales; family Asteraceae; genus Chrysanthemum; species Chrysanthemum lavandulifolium. Next base: position 119,583,913 of record CM040242.1, read on the forward strand.
ACCCGTTCAAGCGACCACGGTTTCGTTTTTAAGTCTATTTTCTGAAAATATAAACCAAAATAATCCATGACCTACTGAAATTTCCAGATTTTATAAAATGGACAGTAGCTAAATATATATCGTCAAAAATGATTTTTCTAGTTTGTAACTTGTTCTAATCTCTTCCAATCAACACCAAATATATTCTAAACCTACCATACACCTTCTTAGGGTGTCATGGGTTCCTAAACTTCAACAACAATGATAGAGTTCATGGGAATAGTTATAGGATAGTTAAAACTCATTATAAGTAGAAATAACAAGTAAAAAGTGGTATGAATACATATAATACTTGCATATTCTTGTACTAGAATGATAAAATAGATCAAGTATGATTATGAAAGAGTAGTAAAAATTATGAGAAGCTTACTAGTAGTATGATGAGGTTTAAAGTAACAAGGTTCCTAATTACTTCTTGGTTTTTATTTCAAAACCTAATATAGAAGTATACTAGAGTTTGATTAACACTTGAATCTTGAAAAATCTTTGGTTGCTCCTTGTGTTCTTGCTTTGGTCGACCACAATAATGAAGAGAGAAAGATGATAGAGTTTTCTTACTTGAAGATATTTGGAATGTGTAAGTAACTTAGTATAAAAGATATAATACACAAATATCTAGTGAAAGTGTGTATGTGTACACTTAGTTGGACAAATTAATTAATGAAATTGATGACAAGGGAGGGTGGTCGGCAAAGGTGAAATGGGAATGGATTTGACATAGTTTTGATGATTAAATGTATTTTAAGTTAAGTATAATGTATATTTTGTACATATAATTAGTTATTATGTGTAGTATTAGCTAGAAATCAATTTTAACGGAACAAAATAAAATATATCGAAGTCATAAAAATTATAAAAATGCATTTCTCGCAAGTATTGAGTGAATAAATAATTATCGAATAGAATTTATGAAAACCGTCGTAAATATATATACATAACAATTTATATACCAAAATAAATTTAAAACATCGGGTAAATTTATAATATAGTTTTTATAGTCTTAAAATGAGTATAAAAATATATCAGGACAATCGTCGGATGTGTCGGATCAATTATTCAAAATAAGTGATCGTGCGATAGCGTTTATTTAATAATTAAATATACGTTAATGAAATATGCAACCCATGCATGAACTAATATGAAAATGATGTTACTGATGATATGTAGACTAACCTAGTCTATATGAAATGTCCTTGATGATGTTCCATGAATACGCAACTTAATAGTTACGCGAATTTGATACTCGTAAACCTAGTTTACAAAAATGAAGAATAATAATCGTGAATATAAATTTTTCTCCGGGAATGAAGAGTGTTTCGTGAATAGTAAAATTTTGAAATAACCTCTCAAAATATCAAAACAACTTCAAAAACGATGAATAGTAAAATGATAAATAGTAACCAATGAATAGTAAATTCCTGAGATGAATAGTAAAAATTTCAAAGTTTGTAAAATGACCTGAAATTGAGAATTGTCACATTCTTCCCCTGTTAGTGGAATCACGTCCTCGTGATTCAATTATTGATAACTATAGTCCGATCCTCGACAAGGGTTCTAAAAGTTTATGCTCGTGTGTATGGTCTAAGTGATAATGTCAATGCTCATGTATATGGGTTTCTCATCCAACTAGGTACGTTCTTGTGCTATCGTGAAATAAACTTTATTTTCAAATGCGCAAGTGGTATGGATATCATATGAGTTTGCATGCACGACATTGTTTCATGACTTATATTAGATCATATCATTCATAATAGGTTGCAGTTAGAGATTGCACCTCATTTCAGTGTATCCCCTTTTGTCATCATAATCATTGCATCAGGTGAGTTCGTAGCCCCACTTTTCCTCGTTTAATTGTTTTATAAACTCTTCGGGGGAGATACATTCTTAACTACTTGCTTTTACTTTACACTTATATGAACTTAAATAACTGTTGTTTCACTACTTATGTTAGTGAGTAATTAATCATACTTGACTAAATTGACTACTATTTTATGAACACTATTATTTGAACTTTTGAACTTGAATTAAACTCTTGAACTTAATTACGAACTTGTGACTTGTTTGAACTTATTGAACCGTACGTACTATGACCTAAAAGTCTCGCCGTTTCGGTGGAGCGTTCTTGACCCAAAAGTCTCGCCTTATTGGTGGAGCGTTCTAAAGTCTCCTCGGTACGGAGCAACAATACAAAGCCTCCCCTGTCGACGGAGCAGCAATACAAAGTCTCCCATGTTCGGAGCAGCACTATAAAGTCTCCCTTGTTCGGAGCAGTCTTTATTTATTATATACGTGGTGCTATATTATGAACTATTATGACAACATATACTTGACTACTAGACATACATATTTTGGCAGTGGGTTGTGAACACATAGGTTGCAAGTTTTGTATGGGCGGAACTTGGAACTGAGTGGATTTACAATGCCTTTGCTGGGTGAACATTTTTGAAAGGCTTTACAATTCAACTAAACTCTATGAACTCACTCAACCATTGTGTTGACACTTTTAGCATGTTTTATCTCAGGTATTAAGCATATCATCATGGCTTGCATGGAGTCGTTGAGTTGACGCGTCTCACATGGATTTTATGCACTTAACTATCGTTTGATTGTAACAAACTCATTTTGGTACTTGGGAAATCTTTTGGGACCTATGTTTTGTAAACTCGATTATTTTACTTAATCAACGATATTTTCAAACGAAACTTTAGGTCGCTCGATATAATCAGAATCGTGATGCTATGACGGTCATCCCCTGTATTCCATTCCACGCAAAACCTGTAATTTGGGGTGTGATGATTGGTATCGAGCAAAGGTTATAGAGAACTAGGTTGCATCATTGACCCTAGACTATAACTACATAATCATAGCATCTCATCATATCATTATAAGTACATACTCATTATACATGCAGTTTTATACGCACATTATGCGAGTTATTTACTTTCATTTCACATAGATGTCTTCAGATACCCATTCCGTTATCCTTTCTTCAGACTCCAACGTGGAGGATACCTTGACATCCCCTATCATAGTTTTCACATCAGTTGACTCAACACCAAAGATCATATGAGTCGATTAGTCCAAGCATTGCTTTATTACTCCTAAATTATACATAGCTTTATCACCTATGTCTAATTCAGGAAGAATCATGCAATGAAGGGAGTAGTAGTCTCATATGTGTAAGCATTCCGTGTCGAAGCAAATTTTCAAAGACCTCCTTCAAACCAATTTAGCCTAATCCCATGACCGTTCTTGTCTGATGAGTGGGATTAAGTAAAAATTGGTTACCTAAAAGTCTTTTGAGGGTTATGCTCGAGAATGGGAAAGTTTGCCACCAAACCTAGCCATAAGAGAGTGTGTCTTTAGTTGTCGAAAAAATAATTTTATAACGTCTTGTCAAGTTATAAAATACTTTACGCTCGTATATGTTGAAACAACATCCCATGATAATCATTTAGAAATAGAACAAGAATTTATAGTTTTTCGTCGTAAAATAATATACTTTGACAACTCATAAAAATGACTGAGTAACCTCGTGAAGCTTAGTCGCAAAATAGTGAATATATAAAGTGTTAGTGTTGAAGAAAAATAGTTGTGATAGTCGTAATTCAAACGCGAGTATCTTGGTCGTTATAAGTCCGTTTTCTACGTTTTATATATCCTTGGTTTCGTGTTAATATATACTAATATATTTTGGATAAATCGGCTCATTTAGAATATGTTCAAAACTCGATTTTGCCCCTTAAAAATCCCTTGACTGCTTACCTTATTTCAGAAAATTAGTTTTCGTCGCTAAACTTGAAATTAACGTATCTTTTTCGTTATAAACCCGCTTTAACCTGCTCAAGCGACCACGGTTTCATTTTTAAGTCTATTTTCGAAAATATAAACCAAAATAATCCATGACCCACTGAAATTTCCGATTTTATAAAAATGGACAAGAGCTAAATATATATCGTCGAAAATGATTTTTCTAGTTTGTAACTTGTTCTAATCTCTTCCAATCAACACCAAATATATTCTAAACCTACCATACACCTTCTTAGGGTGTCATGGGTTCCTAAACTTCACCAACAATGATAGAGTTCATGGGAATAATTATAGGATAGTTAAAACTCATTATAAGTAGAAAAACAAGTAAAAAGTGGTATGAATACATATAATACTTGCATATTCTTGTACTAGAATGATAAAATAGATCAAGTATGATTATGAAGGAGTAGTAAAAATTATGAGAAGCTTACTAGTAGTATGATGAGGTTTAAAGTAACAAGGTTCCTAATTACTTCTTGGTTTTTATTTCAAAACCTAATATAGAAGTATACTAGAGTTTGATTAACACTTGAATCTTGAAAAATCTTTGGTTTCTCCTTGTGTTCTTGCTTTGGTCGACCACAATAATGAAGAGAGAAAGATGATAGAGTTTTCTTACTTGAAGATATTTGGAATGTGTAAGTAACTTAGTATAAAAGATATAATACACAAATATCTAGTGAAAGTGTGTATGTGTACACTTAGTTGGACAAATTAATTAATGAAATGGATGACAAGGGGGGGTGGTCGGCAAAGGTGAAATGGGAATGGTTTTGATATAGTTTTGATGATTAAATGTATTTTAAGTTAAGTATAATGTATATTTTGTACATATAATTAGTTATTAAGTGTAGTGTTAGCTAGAAATTGATTTTAACGGAACAAAATAAAATATATCGAAGTCATAAAAATTATAAAAATGCATTTCTCGCAAGTATTGAGTGAATAAATAATTATCGAATAGAATTTACGAAAACCGTCGTAAATATATATACATAACAATTTATATACCAAAATAAATTCAAAACATCGGGTAAACTAATAATATAGTTTTTATAGTCTTAAAATGAGTATAAAAATATATCAGGACAATCGTCGGATGTGTCGGATCAATTATTCAAAATAAGTGATCGTGCGATAGGGTTTATTTAATAATTAAATATACGTTAATGTAATATGCAACACATGCATGAACTAATATGAAAATGATGTTACTGATGATATGTAAACTAACCTAGTCTATATGAAATGTCCTTGATGATGTTCCATGAATAAGCAACTTAATAGTTACGCGAATTTGATACTCATAAACCTAGTTTACAAAAATGAAGAATAATAATCGTGAATATAAATTTTTCTCCGGGAATGAATAGTGTTTCGTGAATAGTAAAATTTTGAAATAACCTCTCAAAATATCAAATCGACTTCAAAAACGATGAATATTAAAATGATGAATAGTAACCGATGAATAGTAAATTCCCGAGATGAATAGTAAAAATTTCAAAGTTTGTAAAATGACCTGAATTTGAGAATTGTCACTATTCTGTTAGGAAAAATATTAGTTCTTGTATGCCTAAAGTTAATTCTGGTTATGCAAATGTTAATTCTGTTATAAATAAACAACCAGTATCTACAAGTACCTCATCTCAGGTGAATATATTCAATCATAGAAGAAATTTTGCTAAATCACATTCACCTGTGAGAAGACCCATTGTTAATAATGCAGCAAAAATGTTTAAATCTTATGCTGTAAAGGGTAATGGGGGATCTGCTTTTAAGGCCTCAGCAGGTTATAACTGGAGTCATAGACCAAACTCCAAGTATAATAGTGAACCTTTTTCGTTTAATACTATGAATTCTACAGGCCCATAAGGCAGACCCAAGCCTGTACACGCCTGGTCCCAAAGTGAAACTAATCTCTTTTATATGTGCAGGAACATCCTTTCATGAACATGAGAGATATAGGCATATTTGACAGTGGGTTTTCTGAGCACATGACTGGTAACAAGGACCACTAGGATGATTTTGAAGAATTCAAAGGAGGTTCTGTTACTTTTGGAGGTAGCAAAGGCTACATTACATGGAAATGTAGAATCAAAATTGGTAATTTAGAGTTTGATAGTGTGTCTTTTGTAAAAGAACTAGGCCATTTTAACCTTTTCTCTATATCATAAATATGTGATAAGCAGCATAAGGTTCTTTTTATTAAGACTGAATATTTTGTGTTGACTTCTGACTTTAAGATGCCTGATGAAAATCATATACTCCTAAGGGTCCCAAGGCAACACAATATGTACAGTTTTGATATGAAGACACCTGAACCTGCTAAAGGTTTTGCCTGTTTAATTGCAAAAGCCACTATTGATGAATCTAAATTGTGGCATAGAAGGTTGGGTCATATAAACTTTAAAAATCTAAACAAACTTGTGAAGGGAAACCTTGTTAGAGGTCTACCTTCCAAGGTTTTCAAAAATGGCCATTCTTGTGCTGCATGTCATAAAGGGAAGTGTTGGAATTGCTCCTAACTCGTAAATGGAACGACATTGACGGGATTACATTTTCTATCTTTGTTTGATTAAATACATGGGCTTGTTATGTCATTTAGTCATAGTTGTATGTGTCTAGCTATAAATACCCTCCTAGACTTTCCTAGGAGGGTAAGACTTAGTGTAATCCTTTCATCTTTCAATAATAATAGACACACTAGTTTTCCCTTCTCTCTCTAGTTTTCTCTCTAACTTGAAGATGGTGTTCTTCCATCTTCCAAGACCTCCCGATTCACCAAATCACCCAAACATGCGGTCCTAACATTGGTATCAAGAGCAAGGTCGGTTTGTTATTTGTGGTTGATTTTTGGTGATGTTTTTCTTGTCAAAATATTGTTTTAGAAATCTGTTATACAAAGTTTTAACCTTCTTCATTAGTTTTATTGTGTTTAACAGATTTCTTTTGCAAGTCATTATGTATGTTTTTGGTCAAAAAAAGGTATATATTTTTTTGCTTATCTGTTTTGTGTCATCATAATGTCCAAACAGTATCTAGTTAGACTAATTTTTGTCCATCTCGTGAATCTGTGTTCATATGGTCAAACGAGTCAGATTATTGTGGTCAAAAAGGGTAAAAGATAAGGTTTTTTATGTCAGTTTTTCTGGGTTTATGAATCTGGACAGATTTTTTGGTCGGAATACATCGCCGGAAAAAAGTCAACATGGGTCAATACCCTAGTTCTACGACTAAGGATCTTCAGGATGTTTACGAGTAGCTTGGAAAGCTACTCGTAAGGTATTATGCGTAAGGCTTACACCTATGACTGTTGACTTACGCCTAAAACCTGGCTTGAGCGTAGCCTTGCTTCTTACGCGTAAGCTTTCTTTATGCCTAAGGTTCTTAGGTTACGCATAAAGGTTTGTTTACGCATAAATATCCTTCAAATGTTTACGCATAAGGGTTTCCTTGCGCGTAAGAACAGAAATGGAGATGAAACAGAACAAGGACCTTGACCAAACAAACCAATAGACTAAACATCAATAAGACCTCAAATATTTTTTCTTCATTGGTCATAACCGTTTTCAAAATCAATAAGAAGAAGAAGAAGAAGATATTGCACAAGTCTACCATCTCATCCACATCAAATTCATTCTAAACTATCCAACCCTCCTAATAACATAATCAAAACATCAACTACAACAAACTCCATCATCTACCTACACAACTGTTAGGTTCCCATATTTGTAACACAAGCATCAATAGAAGAAATATAGACAAAGGTGATCGGTTGAACACGACACAAGCAATATGCGTAGGATACTAAGAAAGGTTATGCGTAGATATTGAAGTGAAATGAACAACCAACCATCTAAGGATGGTTTACATGAGGTATTTATAGGAGGGAACTAGGGCAACACACCAAGTTCCCATCCTTTCCTTATTGGGCTTGGCATAGGCTCATGGGCTTTCTACATGAGCCTAGCCTTGATTACTAACATAAAAGCCTTAATTAAGCTAACTATTACATATTAATTACTAACACTTGATTTCTAGTTTAGGAGTGATTCCAACAATCTCCCCCTAAGTGTTAGTGATTGATGATTTGATCTTTAAACGTTGTAGGTGCTGATGTAATAGTAGCTTTGACGTCTTCCTCGACATTCTTCTTTCTTGTGAGAAGAAGTGCCTTGATTCGAACAATCTCCCGTGTAGGAAATTGCTTCCTTGAAGTATTCGATTTGACGTCATCATTTTCTTTGTTCTTAGATCTTTGTGATGGAAGTGATAGTATGTTGTGGTTGTCGCATCGGGTCCTCTTCGTTGCTCCAAGATTCCACGTCTTTTCCAACATGCTCACACGCCTTTAACGTTGGATTTCATTATCGATGTAGTTCTCTTAGTCTTTAAACTTTGTAGATTCTTTGGCTTTGACGAAGAATCATTTTGACCTGTGTTGCCTTTAAGAGAACTTCAATTAGTGTTGTTATAGGTATGGGCATGTGGAGAATCGCACGATCTTTTCCACCCGCAAGCATCCATAAGAAGAAAACATAAAACATGGGTTAGAAATAATCCAGTAACACAAGTTTGAACTTGAGAGTATTAACACCATAGTGTGAAAACACGACTCTAATTCTCACAATGGTCGTTCTGAACCGGAGTCCCACAAGTGAGATAACGCGATGTATCAAGTACACCTACAGTTCGGATGAGTCACCGAGGTACACCAAGCATCACCCCACGATCAGAGACCGTTTGAGACACACTAAGCGTAACCCACAAGGAGTAACCGAAGTGACTGTTTGTCGTGGCTATTTGATGTTGACCCCGGCAGAGTTTCCATTCAATCACCGAGGATCACATTTGTGAACCTCTCATAAATGTTCTCGCCAGATTGCCAAGATGTGTGTAGGACTCGATAATGTATCACTTGCGTCCTTATTGTTGAACGACAAGTGATGAAATGTCAAGTGTACCTAAGAGATCTTTGATGAATCTCGTGGCTCTAGACTCAATAGTGCGCTTTGGTTTTCCGAGCGGAGACTGGGAGAGGTCTCCTTCTTCAATACCAGACTATCTCTAAGAGAAAGGCGATAGTTTACGTGGGGTTCCTGTGAGAATGAAACAAGCTTCGTTGAGAGAAACTTGAGTGGCTTAGAAGGTTTAGTGCATGCGTCATCGGGTCCATGACGACTTTAATCTTCAATACCGGTGTCATCAAGTGACAACCAATAGCATATGAATTGAACCCGGTGTCTGCCCTAAGTTGAATAATCTGGAGGGATATTTATTTTTACCCTTTTCTTTACTTTTCTTTTTAATTCTTCAAATCCTTCTTTCTCCGATTCTCATTTTCTCCTTTTTATAATCGTACCTAAGGACTTCTAATTCTAGCTATTGGTGGTGTCCTTGGGTAGATCCCTCCGGCTCTGGCGGATCATAGGACGGTTATTCCTAACCTTAGTCACCTTATTACTCCATGACTAACCTATGTTGCCATAAAACCATTTTCATGAAAATCTCTCAAAGTAGTTATGAGTAAAAGCATTTAATACCATTGTTGAGAGTTTAAGATTTTGCAGAAATAGTCCCCCTCCACACGTGCTTAAGTGTTTTGACAAAATCTGCGGTGAGAGAAGAGCGCACTTTGAATTGATCAACTCAAGATAGACAATTCCCGTGAGACACGGTTACGTTGCATAGTTAAAGAGTTACATTGTCGACTTTAGGTGACAACTAGCTCTAATAACTACCTTGAAGATGTGGACAAACCTCAAAAGGTTGTCAAACCCGTCAAAGTTCATGTCTACCAAGAGTTTCTCGAATGGTACATTCTACTAGGACAAGTCCTTTGCGAGACACGTTTACATCACTAGCGAACTAGCTTGAAATTATTACCCGTCCAGGACAAGCCTTTTCGAGTTACTAACATTTAAGAGCTCGTCAATTCATTGGTTAAGTCTTTAGCACGACGATTCAATAGCAATTCACAACATATTTCTTATCACATAATTTTTCTCCCCCTCAAAAATGGCATATAAATGTTATTTTTGACGAAATTTTGATATCGAATATGTCCATTTCGAGTTTTGTGGAAAGATTACCACGAAGAACAATTTTGTGAACAAAGTTTTTAATCAAATACTCCCCCTCAACAAGTGATATTAACTTTTGAGGTTTTGAAAAATCATAAGGGGAAGTACTTGTTCTTTTGAGCAAAACTTTGTAAATGAAAGTTTGATTAGTTTTACTCAAAAGTAAGAAGCTTTAGCTCCTTTTATAAGGATTGTGGCAATCAAGCGCACCACATGGTCCTTTCATGACAAGTACGGGTTGTACATGCTTATGTGTGCACCGCCATTTAGGGAAAAGATGTAATAAGTATGAAACAAATTAACCTCTCCCCAATTGACGATGTTTCTAAATCAGCTTCCCCTCAAACTGACAACCGTTTTCAGCAGATTCGAGACTTTGATGTAGAGAACATTTCCTCTAACTTTAGAAATTTTCAGTACGTAGCAGAATTTGTAGATTAGCAGTAAACTACACCAAGAGAATATGTTTTGTTACGTAATCATAGTTGTACACAATGCGGAAAATCCGTTCGAGGGAACATGCAAGATCTTCTCACGTATGTAGATGCTTCACACCATACAAACCACGAAAGATGAAGTGAAACTACTTCCCCCTGGTTGTTGAGGTCTATCGGAACAATAATCAACTGTGAATATGCAATTACTCGATTAAAATGACCGAGTGTGAGGCATCATAACATCATAATTAGGTAACTTCACACACGATAACCCTGTGACAGTGAGACGATAACACCAAAGTGAGACGTTTGAGCCACAGATCGTCTCATTTCTTCCCCCTGATTGAAGACATTGAAGAAAGGATAGGGTTTTCACTCAAAGAGCAAAAGCACATCAAGGAAGAAATGAACACACATCAAGGAAACAAGCACCACCTACACTCTCTCCCCTCGATGTTTTCAATTAATCAGAATCATACACCACGTATGTTGATGATGAATTGAAGACAACGAAACCATGTATAAGGAGACAGCGAAACCATGTATGTCCAATGTGTCTAACCAGTGTGAAGTACCATAAATGTTTCGTGAGAATCAACAGCGGATAAGACTTCTTAGTTCATTATGTTGAACATCGGTTGTGTGAGCCATTGTTCTTCCCAATAGTTTTGTCATAACCGGCTGGAAAAATGTCAGCCATTGTGAGCTCATTAGGGGCATTGATGCTTTCTTGATTGACAGCCATTTTATGATCTGAAAGTTGTTAGAAAAAATAACAAACATATGGAAACACTTTGTGTTAGAGTTAGTTTGATTTATTGTCTAATTCCTTGATGGACATTATCATGTTTATGATTGTTACAAATCCTTAGTTACTTTAGTCCAATTGTTTGAAGTTGATGTGATAAGCTATGTGCACATGTTAATATTGAAGATTTAAAGGCCAATTTTCACTTAAACACACAACATATAAACATTTGTAAGCTTTTGCGTAACAATAGACATATTCGTAACAATTAACACGTATGCTTAGGCGTAACCTCCATCATCATCCCCTACACCCTGCACCTGCAACTGCTGCCCTTTTTCCATCATCACCACTCAACCTTATCACTCCAAACACACAAAGCCAAGATGCATTCAATGCACTTCTAACCTAACACTCAACCTCCCCCCAGCTATTAAAACAATTTTGGCGCCAAAACCAATTAAACGGCCAAGATCAATTCTAGCTATCCTATGGTTCAGATTATTGCTGGGAAGCACTCAGAGTAGTGAGAGAAAGAAGTTTGGTGTATAAAAGTGGAAGAAGAAGGCAAGAGAAAGTAGCACTTAGTTTTATTTCAAAAATGTATGTCGTTTTTCAAATTCTTAGTCTTAATTAGATTGTTAGTTGTATTTTCAAGTCTTATTGTATCAAAGTAAGTTGTTTCAGTGTATTGAAACTGTTTTTAAGAATCAATTCAAGTTTATGTTACAATTTCATATTTTTGTGCCACTGTTGAAATTTTCAGTTTCCAAATCTTATGTACAAACTCTAAATGGCTTAATTTCTCACTCAAACAAGCTTATACAAGCTTATTATAGCTTTTTGTGAGCTTGATTTTAACTTTCAAGCAGTTTTGGTTCTTGGTCAAAGAAAGTCAAACTGGAGCAAAAATGGGTATGGAAATGGAATTGGGTGATGCAGAAATGGATTTGGGTTGATAATGAGCTGTTTTATAGGTTAGAATAGGGTAGTGATACTTGTGTTCTGTGTTTGATTGGTATCAAGCCATTGTGGCTAAGGACCATATGTAAGTTATTCTCAAGTTCTTGCATAATCTTTGTTTGTATTCATTAATAGTTTTTAATCTGTTAATTAGTTGTATTTAGGACTAGTAGACTCAGTGTGATCATTAAAACTAGCTAGTGCAGTGGTTAATTCAATTTCATTTGCAAATCAGTAGGATTAAGGTGTGTTTGGATCAGTAGGTTAATATGTCTTTAAGGTTAATTCAGTGATTAAGGTCTGTTGGTTCATGCTTGTTAAGTCCATTTGCACTCATATCTGTCTCATTTGTGTCTGCAAACACTCAAAGTCAAAAGCATACTTAACTGTCTCAAAAGCTTAAGCATGTGATTTTGAATAATCAAAGACTTGTTTTGTGTTTGAAATTTTAGACATTGATTGCATTGAGTTTGTTTTATCATATTACATTAACATCGGTCCTCAAATTGGATTCAAAATTCAAATAAGTCAACTTTTCGTAATTGTATCAAAAGTTAAAACCGAAAAAGTGGTTTGAGCCCAATCATGGATTTTCATTGCTTCATTTCTGGACCAAATCAATTGAAATTGTAGGGTTTAAAACTTCAGCTGGTCTATTTCATTATTAGCATTTTTGTAGATTTTTATCAAATTTCTAAAAGCTCCATATGAGCTTGTCTTTTGGGCCTTACCTCCCCTGTGCACAAGCTCAGTATTAACTGAGTGTGCACAGGTCATTTGCAGATCTTGCACAGAGCTCTCAAGAGCTTGTCAAAGTCTGGTTTTTGGTTTAAACATAGCTAGCCAGGTCTAGATTAAGTTCCAACAATTGCTTTTCATTTTCAGCTTATTTTGTAGCTTGTACTTAAGCTCAAACTTAGTGCCTCAAAACTGTTCTTAGCATAAAACTCAAAACATCAAATCTTTGTAGTTTGTGTTTCTGAGGTTTAAGCTAGTTAATGTTAGTTGCATTTGGGTATTCTTAGCATATTATAGCTCTTGTGGTGCTGTGGTGGTCTTTGGTTCTCACTTGCTTATTCAAAGTGCTTATTTATAAGCACTTACAATAGCAGTTGCATAATTCCACACACAACCTACTGTTTTTCCATTTTTCCTAGATTCTCTATATTATTTTAGACTTTTCTTGAATTTTTCAGATTTTTCCAAGTCAGTTTGCTATTTTTCTTGATTTAAAACAGTTTTTAAGTCTTTTAATTAGCATTTAATACAATTAATTAAGAAAAGTTCCAAAAATAATTTTCATTTTCTTAGGTTAAGATAAATATAAAAAGCCAAAAAATATTTTCTAGATTTTTCTTAGTTAAATTTGTATTTTTAAGCAATTTAAGTAGTTTTAATAGTTTTAATTCATAAAAATACAAAAATAATCAGAAAAATACAAAAATAGTTTTGAAAATTCTCTTTGTTATTTTAGATTTTCCAAGTCATAATTTTATTTTTCTAGCTTTATTTCATATTTTCTTGTAGTTTAGGCTATTATTTAATAGTTAAAATAGTTTTAATTAATAATAATTAGATAAATAGTTATAAAAATAATTTTATTTTCTAAAATTTTCTTTTATCATTAGGTTTGTAAAATGTCATTTCATATTTTTAGGATTTATATTGTTTAAGTTTCACATTTTCTTTTTAGACGTCGTAGTTTTTAAATTAAGTTTTATAAAACATAAAATCAAAAACATCATTTTGCAAATAGTGATAGCGTTTATTTAGTATTTTTATCTTTTAATTTTCTTTAATTTGCATTTAAGCCCTTGTAGTTTATGTACTTTTCCGTAGTTATAATAATTCAAACCTTTTTCCGTTCAAATCTCCGATCACTATATCGTTTGGTGATTCATCGCATAGCTCATTTGGGACATAACGACCGGGAAACACTATACTCTCAGATCTTCATTGCATTTGTTTCGAACCGTTTTAAGTTTCTTACGATTGGCCATTCATGTGGCCGGCCAACGTGTGAAAAACTGACGGTTTAGCACGAATCAACAACTGCGTGATCGTCATTCTAAAAGCTATTAGTTCAAAACCGAATCCTTCGGATACCGATCCCCAAGTTAATGGTTCCCTTGATGTATCGGAGGATCTGCTTAGCCTCGAGAGGTGAGTTTCAGCTTGGTCGCAATCGATAACGGAGCGAGATATACTGAAAGACAATATCAGTTCTCGGTCGTTAGATACATGAGAGACCCAATGATACTTCTGTATTTGGTAGGGTCAACTAATTTCCCATGCAAATCGGCCCGCTTGGTATGTGCCATTGGAGTGGCATAGGTGTCACAGCTTTGCATTCCATGTTTATTTAAGATTTCAAGGGCATATTTGGATCGACTCAAGAAAATACCACGGGTGACTGATGAACTTGCGGTCCGAAAAGAACGAAGTTCACCCATCATGGACATTTCAAAATGTTTTTTTTTCATCGCTTTGAAAAACGCTTGAGTACTTTAGATGTGTTGACCCAAAATGATGTCATCCACATAAATTTGAACGATTAAAATGTGTGCCCGTGATATTGTATGAATAGTGTAGGGTCGATCAACTTTTGACGTAAATTATTGGCGATAAGAAAGGATGACAACTTATCATACCACGCCCGAGGGGCTTGCTTGAGTCCGTAGAGAGCCTTGTTCAGTTTGTAGACATGGTTCGGGAACTTTGGATCGATTTAATCCTTCCGGTTGGTCGACATAGATCATTTCTTCGCTTTACCATTCGTAAAAGCGCTTTGACGTCCATCCGAAAGACCGTTATGTTCATATGAGCACGAACGCGAGAAAGATCCGAACGACCTCAAGCCGAGCAATCGGAGCGAATGATTCTTCAAAGTCAATACCCTCTTCCGCCTATAACCCTTAGCCACCAGACGTGACTTATTTATGATTACGGTTCCTTCAAAGATCCAATTTGTTTTTCCAAATCCATTTTGAGACCAATGACGTAGACCCTGTTGGTCTTTCAACCAATTCCCATACTTCAAGACGTTTAAACCGATTGAGTTCTTCTTGCATGGATTCAATCCAGGTTGTCATATGTCAATGTTCACCGTCTGTGTGAAGTCGTTGTCTAGTTATGATGGTTGATTTGGGTTACCAATAATGTTCACAAGAGGATGGTCTTCGTCCAACGATATGTGGAAGGTTGATGTTGATATACATGCCGCAGATTGGGAGGATTCAAATGGCTTGGATGATTCGCAACATCGATGTGGCGCTTCATTAGCAAACGGGTTGAAGAACGATTTGGATCATAACTGCGGTGGGGTACTTCATTGTTCGTAATATCATCACCGGTTCGTCGGTGGATGCGGTTTGTTCAACTGTTGTTGTAGAATCAATCGGTGGTGCTTCTCAACGAGTTGTTGTAGCAGTGTATCGTGCATTAGATTTTGATCGATTGAGCGCGGAAACATTGGATACGCTGGAGCACGCTCATCAATGTCATCACTAAACAGAGGAGCAAATAGGCGCTCCATTTGACATCGAGTTAGTTGTAAACTAGGTTCGGTGATGATGGGGTTTGAGGAAGTTTAAACGGTTATGACCGGGTTCCAAGTCGTTATGCTCGGTTATTTGGTTGATCATCAATCGTGTCATTGTTGTTGAAAACAGTTTGATCTTCGTTATCGGAGATTCGATTAGAGGTGCCACACAGAACGGTTGTTGTTGTAGATTCAGGTGTATCTAGAATTAGAATCGATCGGGTTCTGCAATGAAACATTAGATACATCCGAAGCACGGATTTCTAATGAATCTTCAAACATTGGAGCAAACAAACTTTCCAATTCTTGATGATTAAGTACAATGATGGTGCAAATGATGGATCATTAAGTTTTAGACGGTGAGAAAGCGGGTCCTACTGTCAGATTGCGATAGAAGCCATAGTCATTGTAATTGTGATAGAAAATAGAAGGGGCAAGAAAGAAAAACATGGATCCCAAAGTTTAACTGGGTTCCGATGTTAGAAGCATAAAGATGTAGTGTCAATTATCTTCGACACCGAACACACTATATTGATGATTTCATTTCCGCCTCGTGGATGGATGTTGTGGGTTTCACACTTGTTTTGATGCAACTACTTAGTATCTTGCTGTAGGAATCCACCTAAGACCAACGGTTTTGAAAACTCTACCCGTTGGAATCCATCTAAGGTTAGATCTAGGATGTTGAAACTTCTTTTGGGAAGAGTCTGCGTCCTATATTGATCCACCTATTAGGTTTACGAAATTTTACGCTTAGATCAACGGGTTTATTTCTAACGCTTGTTGATTAAACTTAGGTAGTGGTTTGCTACTACAAGCAATGTTATGCAACACACTGAAGGCATCACACTAGGTCGTGAACCTAAGATTCCATCTTTTGGAGTAGTGCCTTTTCCTAGCCTTTTCTAGATCATAGTTCTTGTACGCGTCATTTGAATCATATGGATTTTAATTTTAATGCTCGGTTTAGACATCGTGTTCGAACTAATCCTAGACGGGCGTGTGCAACTACTTGTGGAGGTTTAACGTAAATAGATTTAATAGAAACAGTTTAACGAAACGAGCGTTTTCTTAGGCCAAGAATGTGGAGTGACTGGATTTGTCAAATTATTATTCTCAACAACTTGGGAGGCAAACCGTGGTTTTGAAGATTTTGATCGTTCAGATTTAAATGTTGTTGGTTGTCTAACTACAGATTGGTTTCTGATAGGTTGAAGAGACAATTTCCCCAAGATTGTTGGTTTTGAAAACTTAGTATCCACACTCTTGTCAGTTAATCTTCTCAGTTTGTTTTGTAAAGCAACATGTGCAAGCCCCTTTGCTTGAGTTTAAATATTTACTATTTGGCTCTGAGTTTAAAATTTTGTTATGCATTTTAAGTTCAAGAGAGATGCAATGAGCCTCAAGTTTTGAAAAATCTTTTTGAAACTGAGCAATGGTCTTTTTGAGAAGAATGTTTTCAGATTCAAGAGTTTGGTTTGATGTTTCAGTTGTTTTGTTTACAAGTAAGGGCTCAGACATAAGATAGTTTTCAGGACATCGTACAACACACTGGTCAACCTCTCCTTCATTTCTGAATTCAGGTTGCTCAGTTTGTTGTATCGCATTTGCAGGTAGAATATGATCAACAGTAGATAGTACCTCAACCATCTGTTCTTTGCAAAAGTTGGGCTATGTGTCATAGGTGGGAACGATATCTTCCTCAACCATTTGTTCATTGTCAGAGTTGGACTCTGTGTCATAGTTGGGTATGATATCTGCACAGTCATCATCAATTTCGTCCTCTAATCTGCTGCTGTCATCCTGCTTTTCTGATTCTGTCCCACTGCTTATCAAGACAACCAAATTAGCATCCAATAATTTAACCACATTAACTTCCTCTTCTTGAGTCTGCAACTTATGTTCATTTACTCTTATGGCATGCACTTTTCTGTGAAGCACTCTTTCAGCGATTGTTTTCTCAATAGCTTCCATGTGTTGGAGTAATATATCTTTGAAATTTTGAGTCTGCATTTGAGTGAACACTAAGAAATACTTATTTGACATTTCTGTTTCATTATCCAAAAAGAATCGTGAATCGATGAACTGCTGAAATTGTTCCTTGAGAACTTTAAAGGCGGTTGTGGACGCATTCTCGTTAATTTCATCATTGTTGAGTTGGAATTCAAGTTGATTTATGTTGTGAAACATTGTATCAGTGAAGATATCAAAGTCTATTCCAAAAAGTGATGGAAAGGCTCGTTTGAATCCAAACTCGGAACGAGTTCCTGCTAATTCTTTGTTTGAGAGGACCTTAAGGTGTGAATGAAGTGATCTAAACTGTTCCATGCATCGATTCATCAAATGTGTCTCAATCTCATTCATCTGAGATGATTGATACATTTTTTCTCCCCCTTGATTGTTGTGATGAAGTCGGAACAATCAAAGAGAAAAGGTGCTAAGTCGATATAGCACACAGAAGGCCGATATAGTGAATTTTAATTTTCCCTCCAAAAATAATTTTGAAAAATTTTCTCTCCCAAAATTTGAAATTCACTATAAAAATCAATTCTAAGGTTAAAGGAAAATTTTGAGTTTTGACAATTTTGACGCAAAATTTGACCGAAAAAATTCGAATTTGAAATTTTCACAGTTAAACCAAAATTTGAATCTCACGTAAAAATTGAACGTTTAGTCTCCTCTAAAAATTAAATTTTACTCAAATTTTCCCGCCAATTTTTTTTTTTTTTTTTTTTTTACTTGTGTTGTTGATGGATCTTTGTAGTCGAATGAAACTTTGATTGTTGAAGAAGTCCTTAAGCGTAGAAAACCAGCTTATGCGTAGATTAGTACCTTACGCGTAGAAGAGCTTACGCGTAGAAAGAGCTTATGCGTAGAAAGAGCTTACGCGTAGAAAGAGCGTACGCGTAAAAACACCACCTTACGCGTAACAATGAGACTTACGCGTAAGAATAGCTTACGCGTAGACTTGGTGAAACCTTAGCTTAGGCGTAAACCAAAGGCTTAACAAGAAGAACCTTATGCGTAAGATTTCCTTAGGCGTAAGACAAGCTTATCGTGAAAATGCTTATGCGTAAGATGTTTACTCGTAAGCTTTTATGCTTAGGCGTAAAACTAGGTTTTACCTAAAAATCCTTTACACTTATACCAGTGTAAAAGATATCCAAAGTCAAAGTGTTTTCAGGCTTATCCAAGCAAGAAAACACTGAGTAAACCAGCAGCACTGAAGATCAAATGAAGAATTCCTTATGTGTAGGATTAGGGTTTGCTTACGAGTAGAAAGTACCAAATTTTACCAAACACTGATTTTATGCTCGAAGGTGTTTTGAAACCAGATTTTTATGATGAAATAGCTTCAATATCACCAAAATAACACAAAAGTATGAAACTTGATGATCCAAAACACTTTTTCACCTTACACGTAGAAAGTAGTACACGAATGAAATCAAGCTTAAAAACACTTCTACATACGTAAAGTTTGAAACTTTATGCAAAAAACTGAAACTTTAACACTCAATAAACCTTAAAGTACAAGAATCTTGAGTTTTTAAGTGAAAAAATGAAAGCTTTATGCGTATGAAAGTTGAAAAACGTGAAACCTTACGTATAGATTAAAACTTTAAAACAAAACCGTTTCACCCAACTATTTGGCGAATGATACCACTGTTAGGTTCCCATATTTGTAACACAAACATCAATAGAAGAAATATAGACAAAGGTGATCGGTTGAACACGACACAAGCAATACGTGTAGGATACTAAGAAAGGTTATGCGTAGATATTGAAGTGAAATGAACAACCAACCATCTAAGGATGGTTTACATGAGGTATTTATAGGAGGGAACTAGGGCAACACACCAAGTTCCCATCCTTTCCTTATTGGGCTTGGCATAGGCTCATGGGCTTTCTACATGAGCCTAGCCTTGATTACTAACATAAAATCCTTAATTAAGCTAACTATTACATATTAATTACTAACACTTGAATTCTAGTTTAGGAGTGATTCCAACAATAACCCATCTCCTCATAAACTGAAATTAAGTAAATGACAACTCGTATCATAGATCTCAATCGTTTTCTCCTTTGTTTGGTATTCAAAACATTCAATACAATCATAAACCAAAAGCAGATAACTCATCACTGATCTTGACTCAATCACGAAAACAAATCTTAGATCTCAGTTTGTTCACTTGTAGTTACCATCTTTAAAAGATGTCATAAGTGTGAACATAAACATAATAGATCTTGATTAATGCTACGATTCACTTTCTATTCGAACAAATTAAGATAAGATTCATAACAATTTGTTACAATCTTTCTTAGTGTTCGGTTTGAAAAAAAAACGAAAATAAAAACTACAAACCTACCTTAGATCTATACAAGATCTTGAAGTTAAAAATCTCTTGGCCTTGCGTTAGTATAATTGTTAAGATTTTTGATCAGTGGGATTTCAAGGAGTGACATTATATTGTTTTCGTGTGAGGGTTGTAATAAGATGGGAGGAGTCATTTTGATCTTGGTGGAGATTGATGTTATGTGGTAGGCGTCTGGTTTGTGATTTTGACTGCACATTTGGGATTAGGGTATCAATTGATACAATTAGGGTTATGTGATATAATGGTGTCTTTTATATCCTGTATTTAGGTTGGGGGTTGGATTGGAAGTGGACTTGAACCCGGTTATGTTTGGGTTCGCATGGGCCGATCCTTATCTTGGGCCAAAATAATTTTTTTATTGATTTATTGGATCGGGCCTAGGTGCAGTTTAGGCCATGTGATGTATCAAACCAATTCATATGGACGGAAATATTTATGCTACTCTTTCAAATTAAAATGTCACACATAATTTTTTTACCTTTCAAAATTACATGTGGTATTTTATTGAAATATGTTACATTCGGGGTTTGTTACATCTACATGAATCATTTCACGGGGATACGTTTTTTACAAGAATCGGGAAAAACCATTATCAAAGTTCATCTTAAATGTTAATGAAGGCTAGTTTTGAGCATTTAACCGCAAGATGTGACTACGGTGTGAATTCTTTATTATTTATTTGAGGTTGAAGTGGGATATCACGGGTGCGTGTACTTAGTATCTGAAGATATCGGGGTTGGTTGGATGCATGATTCTTCGAGATCCTTGTTCGAGCTTTAACTGTTACGAATGACAAAGACTTGAGTTGTCTAGTTATACCTGATGTAAGGAGTTACGTTATTGTGCTCACAACGTATAACTATCACTTTTAAGGAGTTACGTTGTTGTGCTCAAGTGTCACACTAAGGTCTGGATAATTTGAGAAACTTTAAGTTTATTTTTTGATGGTATTAAGAAAAAGGGTTCTTCATCCGACAATAGTGCAAGTTTATGTCACAAGTTCGGGTTATACTACTTCAGCCTCAAGTTCGTCATATTGGGTTTTCCATCAAGTCACTACAAAAAGTCGCCGTAATGATAATGGGGTCGGTAAAGAGTTAATGAGAAGAGTATACACGAGTAGAGAAGTCTTATTAGCAATTGATTCTCACATGATATTTATGGTACTTCATAATTGTTCGATTACTTGGACATACATGGTTTCGCTGTCTCCAATTCATCATTAACATACGTGGTGTATGATTTTGATTCATTGAAAACATCAGGGGGAAGAGAGTATAGGTGTTCATTGCTTCTTTGATGTTTTTGGATTTTTTTTTGAAAACCCGTTTCCCTTCATGAATTTCTTCAATCGGGGGGAAGAAATGAGACGATCTGTGGCTCAAATTTCTCAAGTTGGTGTTATCGTCTCACTTTCACAGAGTTATCGTGTGTGAAGTTACCTAAATATGATGTTATGATTCCTCACACACGGTCATTTTATCGAGTAATTGCAGATTCACAAGTGATTATTATTCGATAGACCGCAACATTCGTGAAGTCATTTCATTTCGTCTTCGCGGTTTGTTTGGTGTGAAGCATCTACATTCGTGAGAAGATCTTGTTGATTTCTTGCATGTTACCTCGAATCGATTTTCCGCAATAAGTCGACGACCTTGTGTGGTTTATCGCTCATCTACGAATTCCGCTAATGCATCGAAAACTTAAAAGTTAAAGGAAATGTTCACTACATCAAAGTTTCAACTGATGAAGACGGTTGTCATTGGGGAAGCTAATTCGAAACTTCGCCAAAAGGAGTGTACGGAGAAGTCGCTTAAGACATGCGGCATGATTTGGGGAAGTTAATCTAATTCATGCATATTACATCATTTGCCTACAAGTGAAGAAAACGGTTCTCAAGTCGAGGTACAAGAAGAAGACAAAGAGCGTAAACTTTCATCATCCTCAGCACTTGAAGAGCTTATGAAGATCTTTCTTTATTTATTTTCTATATTTGTAGTAAATGTTGTAAGTAATCCCTTATGTCGTCCCATTGGGGGAAGATTGTTGGAATCACTCCTAACTCGTAAATGGAACGAAATTGACGGGATTACATTTTCTATCTTTTTTTGCTTAAACACATGGGCTTGTTATGTCATTTAGTCATAGTTGTATGTATCTAGCTATAAATACCCTCCTAGACTTTCCTAGGAGGGTAAGACTTAGTGTAATCCTTTCATCTTTCAATAATAATACACACACTAGTTTTCCCTTCTCTCTCTAGTTTTCTCTCTAACTTGAAGATGGTGTTCTTCCATTTTCCAAGACCTCCCGATTCACCAAATCACCCAAATATACGGTCCTAACAGGAAGCAACAAAGGGCATCATGCAAGGCCAAATTAGAAAGAGCTATTACAGCGCCTTTACACACCTTGCATATAGACCTTTTTGGGCCAACTTCTGTGAAAATCATTAATCATGCATCTTATTGCCTTGTCATTACTGATGATTGTACCAGGTTTTGTTGGGTTTTCTTTTTATCTACCAAGGATGAGACTACTCGCATCCTTCAGACTTTTATTAGGCAGATAGAAAACCAGCTTAACCATAAGGTTAAAATAATTAGATTAGATAATGGCATTTAATTTAAGAATAGAAGTATGCTTGAATTCTATGGGGACAAGGGAATAAAATAGGAGTATAGTACTGCTAGGACTCCACAGCAGAATGGAGTTGCAGAAAGGATGAACATGCCTAATTGAGGCAGCTAGGACTATGCTAGCTGACTCACTTTAACCAACCACCTTTTAGGCTGAAGTAGATAGTTTTTCTTCCTATATTTTTAATAGGGTAAGGGTGGCCAAACCTCAGTGCAAAACTCCTTATGAGCTTTTGTTTGGCCATAAACCTATTATTAGCTACATAAGACCATTTGGGTGCCATGTTACCATTTTAGATACCCTCAGTGTGCTTGGAAGTTTGATGGCAAATCTGATGATGGTTTCTTAGTAGGATATTCACTAAATAGTAAGGCCTATAGGGTATACAATTTAGTGACTAAGAGGGTAGAGGTGAAACTCCATGTTAACTTTCTTGAGGAAAAATCTAATGTAAAAGGAGTAGGTTATAGATGGATGTCTGATTTAGATTATCTAACTTTATGAGCTATATTCTTGTATCTTTCTAAAATCAAGCTAACCCACATGCAGGTTCATCAAAAGAAACTAACAGTGCATGTACTCATGCTCCTGAGGAAGATGAATGATTATGAGGAGCTTGTTGTTGTGTCTACAGCAGTCCAGCATTCAAGAGCTCCCCGCTCTGGAACAAAGAAATCTTATGTTACGCCAAAGAAGAAAGAGACTGCTGCAAAGGTTCAGATACTAGAGAGAGGCTTCTTCCACTGGTGATTCAGATGCTATTCTGGCTTTCAAAAAGGATTTGGATGCAATTTCTCTAAAGCATCTAGGGCCAGTACCTACTTTCAAGGCTACCAAGACCAACTCGCCATCTTGGCAAGGTAATCATAATATTAGCAAGCCCTATTCACCAGTACCTGAAAATAAGGCTACCAGTACTAATTCAAATAATAATGGTAGTGCATTTGTTAATTCTGGCAAGCCTGATGATGATTTTGATGAATCAGCAATGCCAGAACTAAAAATTTTTGATAAGCCTACTGAAGGGATAATTGAGGAAGCTTCTTATGATGAAGAAGGGGTGATTACTGACTTCAAAAATCTCCTTACAAAGATAGATTTCAGTCCAGTTCCTACACTTAGGATTCACAACATTCATCTTGGAATGAGTCTTGGTCGCCGTCATTAGGGTTTCGTTTAGGACAAGTCATTGTTGGGACGGCGTTAGTTGAGGAAATGTGACGCAGTCTGGCTTCAATAAGGACGTCGTCTTGGAATGAGTCTTGGTCGTCTGGTGTAAAATAAAAGGCGACGCCCTCCTGAAATAAGGTGTGACGCCGTCACGTTGTAAAGCCAAAAAGTGACCTCAGTCGTCGCTTGAGATTTTTTAGAAAACCTTGTGAGCGACGGCGTCGCCCCATGGGTTGGGACGCTGTCAGGTGTGAAATTCAGCCTTGAAATCTTGAGTTTGTCGTTTTCTTCATGTTTTCGCTCCTTTTCGTCCAAAAGTGCTTGATTCCAGCAATTTACTTCCAAAAGACCTAAACTGTGAAAAGGAACGATTTTAAGTAGTAACGGATATAAAATGTATCGATTTGGGGTTTAAATGACCTCCTAAAAACGTATGTTTTAAATCCTTATCATTGAATCATCAAATTGCAACAACACCTCATCAAAGAGTAACAGTAAACAAAATATATTCACAAACCCCAAAAAAACAATCAGTGCTGTAACAGCTTCAATATAACAATATGCACTAGATAATCACTACAAACATGCCTAATGGTCATACACGGTGACAAACCATATCTGCAAACCCGAACACTTTAGTCGGTATATACTCAATAATCACTAAAAACAAGCCTAATTTAATAGGTACTATAATGGCTTCAAACAATCACTGCAAACATACCTAAATAAACTTATGTTAACAAATAACACAAAATCAGCATAATTAGGGCTATTACCATTCAAATGAGCGACAAAAATAACCCCAAACCATTCCAAAACCACAAAGGACCTAATTCGATCAGTACCATAACCGATTCAACACAACAGTATATATACTCAGCATTAACTACAAAAGGACATACAAATTCAAATAGTACAATAACAGCTACAGAACGACATTGAGTATACACAACAATCACAAAAAACATACCTAATTAACCTTTTGATAACAACTTCAGTCTCGCCGAGTCTCCAAAAGGTTTTTGATATAGAATTTACTCAACAATCACTTCGGATAAACCTAATTCAAGACGTACTATAACAGTTTCAATCATTACTACAAATATACCTAATTCAATCAGTATATAACAGACCTAATTAACTCTCTAATAACATAAAAGCAACATAATTATGTCTCACCATTCGAATGAGCAATGAAAACAACTTTGAACCATTCCGAAAGCGCAAATGGCCTCGAATGAAGGTTCTAGACATCGAATTTGAAATTCTCATCAGATTTGACCAGAACAGGTTTTTACGTGATTTTAGAAAGTTTTTACTGTTTATTTGATGAATATTGTGGATCTAGGGTTTGTTTTATGGAGAAGGAATCAGATCTAGATGAATATTGTGTGTATGTGTGAGTGTTTTGGTTATTTGTCTGTAAAGAAAGAATCAGATCTAGATCGGGGTTATAAGGCTAGTGAAAATTACAAAAATGTCCTTGTGCTTTTTATTAAATAAAAAAATAATAATAGCTTAATTGGTTTTTAATCTCAGTCATTAGATCAAATTAAGGTGAACAGTAGTGATGTGTCCCTTGGTATAATAGGGATTAATGGTATGTGAAATAATTCTCCTCATTATATTAAAAGATATGTGCTCTGGTTATCCTTTAATGACAAAAGTTCAATATAGATCCTATATTTTTAAAAGATCCAATCAACAAATCATGGCCATCCATTTTTTGATCAAAAAAAATAATAAAAAATAAAAATAAATAAATAAACTTTCACCTTTAATGAGAAAAGTTCAATGTAGATCCTATATTTTTAAAAGATCCAATCAACAAATCATGGCCATCCATTTTTTTGATCAAAACAAAAAAAAAAACTTTCACCTTTTTTAAAAAAAAATAACTATCTCACAAACCGTTAATCGTTACGTATAACGAATCATACCATCGCAACGAGAATTAAATCATCCTTCTATAGACGGGCACTTCAATATACTTTCGATGAATGTTTTTTTTTTCAGTTACATTTGGAAAAATCACATGTGATTTATATCACAAAACACATGTGATTTATGAAATCACACTTGTGATTTATGAAATCACATGTGATCTGTGATACAAATCACATCTGATTTTTCCAGACGTAACTGGAAAAAAAAATCATCGAAAGTATATCGAAGTGCCCGTCTACTAAAAGATAAAAAATACTCGTCGCGATGGTGTATTTTTTTCACTTAACGATTTACCATTTGCAAGATATTTTATTTTTTAAAAGAGGTAGAAAGTGAGTTTTTTGATTTTGAAAAAAAAATGGTTGTGATTGGTTCATTAAATCTTTAGATAATTTTATTTATACATTGATCTCAACTCATCCTTTAATATGCTACAAAATCTTAGTGGTTGATTAAATTTTGAGTAAACTGCAAAAAATGTCCCTAAACTTTCTGATTTTTGCGACAAATGTCTTCGAAAAAAAATGCGAGAAATGTCCCTAACGTTTCATTTTTTGCGAGTTATTCCCTTGAAGCGTTACTGTAGTTGCAAATTCACATTTTTGTCTAACGCTCGTTAACTTTTTTTATTAGTAGTCGTGTGAAATGACTATTATACCCTTATTTTCTTCAATAATCTCACTCCACCCCTTTGCCTTCTTTCCCGCAACTACACAAAATGACTTATTCACTCTCCAATCCTTGAGGGATAAAATTCGCGATAAAAATTTCATAGAAACTGCATCATTTGGGGCTATTTGTTCACCTAATAACTAACACAATCATAAACACATTGTCTATTCGTCTAACACATACAAACATAAACCCTAATTTTTTTAACATGGATGGTAGTTGTACTGGAAGCGGAAATGGGGTTGTGGTAAATAAAAACCAATGAGAGGGAGGCCTAGAAAATATGGTCCGCTACTTGCTCATTCGGTTGCATTCCCTAACCCGAGTACACCCACGCCACAACAGATGAGGGGAAGTCCTGTTGGTAGTGGAAGTATGCAATGGGTATTGGATGTTGGTAAGTTTATGTTGTTTAGTTCCTTTATGTGTTTAAAATTGGGCTAGTATTGACTGTGAATATTGCCAAAAAGTGGGTATTTGGTGTGTGTAAATGCTTGTCCAGTTTTGCCTTCAAGTAGTTTTGACTGTCAGTGAGGCTAGTATTGACTATGAATGATGCCAAAAAGCAGTATTGACTGAGTTTGTAATTTTTGTTTCATAGTAATTTCAAGTAGTTTTTGTTGGTAGTGCACTGGTAATCATTAGTTACCTAGTGTAATGCCTTCAAGTAACTTATTTTTCCATGAGTATATTGAGTCTTGTTGAGCAATAAGTGAATGGTTAACAATAGTGTGTAGTTGCTTGTGTTAAGTGATCAAATCTAGTTTTGGTGAATGGTTAACAAGTATAGTCTTGTTTCATGTTTCATTCTGTATAAGTGATCACATCTAGTCTTGTTGGCTATTTTATAGATGACAAGGAAAATGTGGATATCATTTGCGATGGTCTAGAAAACAGGATTGCAAAACTTGAACATGTGTTATACAGGGCAAAAATCTTGAATGGTTAATTTTTTCAACCTCTTATGATGTAATGTAAATACTATTATTTGAGTTTGTATTATAGTTTGGGTATCTTGAATAATCTTTGCAGATATCATATACAAGGTTGGGCTTAAACTGGTTGAATGTTTGGCCGCTGATGAAGAAGTATGGTGTAACCTGGGCAATAACTTTAATGATGAATTATTGGATCAGATGAAAGCAAGATATGGGCCATACAAAACCATCACAGAGGAAAATGTAGATAAATTTCTTGATGAGCAGTTTATGAGGACAATGATTGAAATGATAGGTAAAAGTATTTACCTCTTAAAAGGGTGTTTGGAAAAGCAAATAAGTCTTATTTATTTCATTTTGGCCATCTTTATAGATGACAAAAGAAAGGAAAAGTGACTACAGAGCTTCTTGATGAGTTGTTTATCAGCAGAAAGAAGGAAATGCTAAAAGGTAAATATATTGAAGCTTTTAAAGGGGTTTTTGGAAGTGAATATTATAGCTTATAGATGTTATTGATTTAAATATTCTTCTTAGAAGTGAATATTACAACTTGTTTTATAGTTTGCTTTTTGTTGTATAATCTTTGCAGTTTTAGATTTTGGTACTTTCAACATTGATTTGGAAGCTGCTGATAAACAGAGAAAGGCAAGGTCAGATGAGGGTACCAGTGAGCAGAGGAAGGCAAGGCCTCTGAGTGTAACCGGCTGCATCCTTGGCCTAAGAGTAAAGTGGAAAGAACCAACTCCCAAAAGATGTTCTAAGTGTTGTTCATTGCATTACAAAAAGAGACTAAATGCAAGATAATGGTCCTTGTTTTGTGTTGTCCTTGGTTTGTAATACGATATTTTAAGACATTTTTAGTTAAACTATGTAGGACATGTTTATGTAATTGG
The DNA here is from genome assembly GCA_022545495.1 of Chrysanthemum lavandulifolium. NCBI lineage: Eukaryota > Viridiplantae > Streptophyta > Magnoliopsida > Asterales > Asteraceae > Chrysanthemum > Chrysanthemum lavandulifolium. Next base: position 119,612,173 of record CM040242.1, read on the forward strand.
TTTGGTTAATATTTTAATACATCCTTTTGCTTGTAAGACAGTTTAGGGGGTGTTTGGATTTATCCATTTTGACTTTTAAAAGTCAACATATACCAAATACGTGTTGTGATTACAAAATGAACACTCTATCCATTCCAAAAACATTACAACAATAGTATGGTTACTAATTTTTCTTCTTCTTGAATATGCAGTATATGGGTTGTTTGTAACCGTTTTTGCTCGTTAAAACCAGGTAAAAAACGGTCTAGTTCTCCCAGTATATGGGTTGTTGTATTTATAGTCTTTGACTTTTAAAAGTCAACATTTGCCAAAACCTATCAATTCACTGTTCATAATTAATGCACCAATCTAATTTGCGTTCCCAATGCACGCCTTTATTTCAGTGGCTTAACTTCCGAACCATACCTCCAGTTTATCACTAGACACACTCCCCCAAACACATACACTCTTAAGATAAGCTCAAATTCTCCATTTCCTTAACCATGAACATGTCTCATTGTGATATTAACCTCGAGATTGTCTGTAACTCCTTTGTACTAACAGAAAATTATTCTTGGCCATTACCCGACAGAGATTCTTCAAGACATGCAACAGGCACACGATTTGGAGAACAAGTCCCAAAATATTACTGATAAGGTTGGTCGTAGGGGGAGCTGATTGTTCAACTTCGAAAATTTTCACGTTCGAGAAATGCAAGGGACAATACGAAGATGCTTAGGAGACTCCAGACTATTGATTTGCGTAAGGCGAGGGCATTGATGAGGATGCTCAGTCAAACTCATGATAAGATTCTTAAGAAGATTGAGTTTGCTGTGAGGTAGAGGTTTACGTGAAAGGGGGTAGGTTGATGGAGGTTGGGTTGGGTTTCTTTTGTTTATAATGAACGTAGGTACTAAGTAGGGGTAGTGGACTTAGGGTTATTTTGTTGTTGTTTAGAAACTCTCGAGTTGTGTACTCGAGGAGTGGAGTAGGGCAAGGAAGGTGTCCTTGTAGCCGAATCACTATAGATACTTGTGTTGTGGTTGTGTCTCTCTATCTCTATCTCGTAGCTTAGTTTATATTTATTTTTCCAACTATCAATATCCAACACATACCAAAGTAGATTGACATAAGTTGATCTAAAGTTTTAGAATATAGTTTTTAATTAGTAAAACTATTCACTCCCCCCTCCCTTCTAGTTTTCTACATATGGTTCTGGTTAATGAATGAAATGGGTCATTTGATCCATATTTTCATTGTAGAATATGTTCAAATATGAATTGGTGGTATGTGCTAAAACACATACCATTTCTTTATCAAAATAGACCCAAAATAACCAGAAAAGAGCCGTTTATTGCTAATATCTGTTGGTTTCTTGAGTTTATGCATGTGCAGGTACGGATATGACAAAACACGCAAAAGAAAGACAAATCAGACAAAAAAACCCGAGCACGAGAAGGAAAAGAGTGCTAAAGCTGAGCCGGAAGGTCAGAAATGAGCAATTGTGAAGACTTTGATGCTAAAAGGATGATTTATGAAAGATTTGATCAACCTTAAAGAATTTACAAAATCAGTCCTTCAAGTTTCAACAGTTGTCAGAAATTACCCTAGGAGTTTCAGAATTAGCAAGATTAGTCCTTGGATTATTTGGAATTTACAAGAGTAGCCCTTGGAATACTTTTCAGAAATTACAATTGGTCCATGGAATTTTAGAATTTACATGTTAAGTCCTTTTAATCACAAATGGATAACAACTCATGTCCAAACTAATTATGTCCAAGCCCATGTACCTCTTGGCCATCTGATTTACAAACGGCCGAAGCCCAAATACTTACCCTTGGTCAATATTAGTCAACCGGTCAAAACCAGGTCAACACACCCCATTTTTACACAAGGTCAAACCCACGGTCAAAAAGCAATAAAAAAAACATAAAATAACTTTACCGCCAAAGTTTTTCCCCAATTTCCCAATTACTTAGAAACGCATAAACCCTAGAATACCCTTACGTCCAATTGACCAAATTAACACCATTAGAGTGCAATTATGTACTTGCACTGACACATCTGACACACGGAATGACACGCTGGCAATCCGTGTATCTTGCTACACTCTGATTGGATGAAGAGACGTGGTAAATTTGATCCAAGGGACGAGATGATTTGGATGATGATGATGGAGTTAATCTAATGGATGTTAAAAGCTTAGAGAAAGCACACTCATGCCTTCTGGATCCTTCCCAAAGCTCCAAGCTCATCTATAAATAGCCTCGAATTCACATAGTGGAGATATCTAGTTTTCAGTAGTTGTAATAGCTTAATATTTACTTTTTAAATGTTTTTAGAAGTTTTCTGATAATCTCATTATTGTACTTTTCATTGTGTAATCAGAATTTCAATTTAATAAAATTTTACTTTTAAGTTTAGTTCCTTGTTATCTCTTTACTATTTCTGAATGTTTACTAGAATTATTGAAGGTCATAATAGTTTGTTTCAGGTTTATCTCAGCTTACTTACATTCTAAAATAAAGATAAAAAAAATCTATAAAAATATTTGAAAAATAAAAAAATATATTCAAATCCTGTTTTTAAGCTTCAATAAGTTCAAATTACTGTTTCTATAAGCTCAAATAAGCTCTGAATAACTTATTGTGAGCTTATTTCTGTTTCAAGGTCAATATACATTCAAATCATCAAACAGTCAATCAAAGTCAACTGTGGGAGAAATGGAAGCAGAATTGGGTTGAGAAGCTAATTTGGTTCAGAATTGGGTATAATTGGCGCTTGATTTGGATTGGTTAAGGGTATTGGATAGATTAGTTTGGTACTCAGTTGCAAGCCATAGTGGTTGGACTATTGTAAGTTCCAAATTCTGTTTTAATTTTGAATCAATAGTATAATAGTGATTGTTATTGTTGTTATAAATTCATCACTTAGTTTTTATCATGTGAATCTGTTTAGCATAGAGTTATGGTGTAGATTATTGTTTTGACTATTGCAAATCAGTTAGCTAAACTAGTGTTTGGATTTAATGATAAATCTGTGCTTAAGGAATAATTAATGGTTAAGCTCAGTTGAGTAAGTCTCAATTAGGTGAAAGTTAGACATATTGTTCATTAGTTTACATCTACACTTCTCTAAAAGTCAAAATCATTTAAATCTGTTTTTAAATTGCATATCAGTTAGGAGTAAGATTGGAATAATTTGCACTTAGGCTTAGAATCATTCAGGTTAGTAATATCTCATTTCATTTCATTATAAAACATCCTAAACAACTTGTTTTTGTAGATCAAAAGTCATAAAAGTCAAATAGTTTTTCTGTCAAAAAGTCATATAAAAAGTGTTTTCAGGTCTATCAAGCTGTTATTTGAGGATTTTTAATTCTTTCATCTTTGGTCCAAACTGATTGAAACTTTGGGTTTTATAACTTTGATTGATGGTATTTAACAAGATATTTTTAGTATAATTCTGTGAATTTTCTATGATGTTCAAAACAGCTCTCAAACTTGGTCCAATCGCCTGTTCAAACACTCAATGAATGTTGAGCGTGTACCAGCTTCTTGCAGAGTATATAATAAGTTCATATTAGATTCTCTAAGGCTCAAATTTAGTTTACAAGTTCCTTGCCAGGTCTACTTGAGATTGTGTTATCTGGCTTTGAGTTTTGGGCTTATCTTGTAGCTTATTTTTAAGCTTGAAACCAGGGGGTTAGGACTGTTTCGTAAAGCTTTATTAGGACTTGGAATTGTGCTCAATTGCCCTTAGTGTAATATATTGGATTTCACAAACACATCAAATCATAAACACAAAGAGGCGTATAACTTCGGTTTTAGAGAGAGAAAGAGTTAGAGGTTGGGAACTTTAGTGAGAGAAAATGAAAGTATTATTTTGAGCTCCAACTCTCTACCTTGGGAGGTAGAGAGTATTTATAGTCTTACACAAATCGCCACCTACGGGCTATGGATCAGGCATACAGTGGGTAAAGACCCGTCCGTCCTCCACGGTGTTACTTAACTAAATACTACTTAACATTAAATAACCTACGACTACGAGCTTTCTAACGATTACATATACTTGAGGTGACCGACACTTTAATGACCGGATTTACTAAATCCTAACAATCTCCCCCTAAGGGAGGTCACCTCAGGAAATACAATGAATACAAACAGATATTACATTAAGATTGTTCTTGCATTCTTGTTAATGTTCTTTGCTCTGAAGCTCGTAGTCATTGATTCTTCATTACTGCATGTTTGGTTAATCCAAGTGGAGGTCTTTAACTGATCCACGTGATAATGTGTTTTGAGCCAGCTTTGAGATCATCAGCTAACATAAATCTTTGACTCTTCCATTGTGGTGTTGGTATTATGTGATGATGTGACTTATGGACCGACATGCTCACATTCGGATCATGATATATTCTCATCGAGTAGCGGAAGCTTTCGTTGATTCATGATATTGGCGGCGATGTAATGAAGCATGGAGTGAAAATATCGAGCCATTGATTCACTAATCATGATTTCTTTAGAAATGAATGTTTTGAGTGAGCATGCGGCTATGGATTGACCGCTTCATTCGATCACCGCAGCGTTGGCGACCTACGCATACAACAATTAGCAATAAAACACATGGAAGTGTCTTTGATCACTTTCGTTGAATTGAGTACACGCCCCACGGTTCCCGTTGATCGATACAAGTCTTGCTGTGATCGGTATAATTCGAAGAATTTCCTTGACGGGTTTCGCGTTGCTCTAGTTGTTCTCAAACCGAACGTCTCAAAGAAGACAACACGAAGTGAGTGAACCAAATAATTTGAGATTCACGATTAACGAAAGGAGATTTGAAAACAATCGTGTCTTGCCCAATAAAGTGTTTTGCAATACAAAGAAGGTTTTAAGAAAAATCAATTATCAATCATAAACACCTTTTATATTTGAAATATTGATACACGATCGATGTGCTAAAGAAAAGAATTTTAATGCACAAAGACCGGTTTTCAAAGGTATCCGTCAATCCATAACTCGAACAAGGATTGATTCAAAAGATTGAATCGCCCATTGTTTCGTTCGGTTGTCACATGGTTGATCTATTGGATAGATCTCACATGCCACCTACCAGAGCTTGTTTGATGTTGGCTCGAAGGCTTTCCATCTTCATTGTGAATATGTTTGCATATCACTCGGATGTTACGCAATACCACAAGGATACTGCGAAGGACTCATAAGATATAATCTCTCTTTCCACATTGTATGAAACAGAGAGTCTTCATTGACAGTGTCCTAAAGAGATTTTATTTGATGATCTCGTGGCTCGAGACTCAATTTGTGCATTTTTGGTTCCTATGTCGGAGACTAGGGAGAGGGTCTCCTTCTTCAATATCAACAAACTCTAAGAGAAAGTCGATAGATTATGTCGGTTCCCCGTGAGAATGAAACAAGTCCTTTTAAGAGGAACTTGAGTGGCTCGGGAAGTTGTAGTGCGGATCGCGTCACCGGGTCCATGACGTCTTGTCTTCAATACCGATGTTACCTTGGTAACCACAAGTAGCATATGAATTGAACCCGGTATCGCCCTAAGGTTGAATAAATGGAGGCTATTTATTTTCACCCTTTTCTCATTCAATTCTTTTCATTCTTCAACCCTTAAGTGCTTACGAGACTTCATAACTAGAACCTTGTTGGGTTTATTCCGGTTCTAGCTCGGTCTCGATCCGCACTCTTCCCATATCTCACTTTTCTCTTCTTTTTCTTTTTCTTATCATACCTAAGGACTCTACACTATCTAGTGGATTGTCCTGGGTAGATCCTCCGCTCTGGCGGGATCGGTGGGAACAGAATACCTAACCTAACCATCCTTATATCGCCATACATAAAGTAAATTTGGTGGTCTATTTGGTATTGTTCATCTGCCATTGGAACCTATTGAAAACCATTTGAAAATCAATTCAGATACTTGTGATATATTCTCAAAGCATTTTGTACCTGAATTGTTTATGATCTTTTTAGAAAGAGAGCTCCCTCTCAACATGTGCATCATGTATTTGAAAAACGTTTTGGCACACGGAGGCAAGAGGAAGAATTAACTTCTTTGATTACCATTTTCTAAAAGATATCAACATCACTTCCCTGATCAAAATAAGTAGATAAAGCATATTGGGGAAGGATGAGGTTTTCATAAGTTTGCTCCCCCTCAATATGTGCTTCGAGGTTTGAAAGAGTTTTGCACATATTAGAAGGAACCAGCACATAGAGACAAATCAATCACGTTTCAATTTATTTGTGGTTTAAGATAGATGCTCCCCCTCAACATGTGCATGGAAAATTTGAAATCGTTTGGCACATGTGGGAAGGAGAGCTTGTACATCCTTATAAAACCATTTATCGAATTATCAGTTTAAATCCAATTTAAATCCCAAATTCTCCCCCGATCACAATTATCAAATCATTTGAGATTTGTGAGCTCTGTAGATTTAAATTGATTTTGAAAGCTTTTAAGGAGAATTGTGACTTGATTATGAAAACATTTAACCGATAAGGATCAAATATGAAACTTTAAACTCCAAAGATCAAACATGCATGAGTATCTTCTGAAAACAATTGTATGACAAATAACCTTTTGATTTGAAATCATTCTCCCCCTCAATCAATGACATAAGTTGTTGATTGAGTGATGGAGGTTTTGACAAATGTTAAGTCCAGATGATTTACAAAAATATTAGTCCGAGTTATTTATCAAATCTATTAGTTTTCATTAGATAGTAAAATTTTGTTTATAGAATCAGAGCATGAGATTTGAAACACAAGATAAAGCATGGCTCTGTTCTTTCTTTAAAACCGGGTTACTGCCTGAAATGACATTAAACCATTGTTTCACTTTCTCCCAAAAATATTTTTTGATTTTTTTTTAAGTATTCGAAAGAACATCTAAAGTCCCGTGTCACTCTTTGAATGACAGCACAAAAACCGTAGATATTATCAAATCAGGAAAAACATGACAAAAATGACAATATTTTTGGAATTTTTTAAGATTTTCTAATTTTTATGGATTTTTGAAAGTTTAATAATTTCCTATTTGCTTTTTGAAGGTTTTGTAATTTTGTATTTTGCTTTTCGAATGAATATTTACAAGAGATATATGAAGGAAAACCTTTTACTCCTCTTCTTCCTCTTGAAGACGTTTAAGTGTTTCTGGTTGTAGGCTCTTTAGACCAAGTCGTGGAAGGATAAACTCAAACGTTCTCTAGGAAGAGCTTTGGTGAAGATGTCGCTAACGGTATTCGGTCCTCACAAAGTATAGTTCCACCACACCGTTTTCCACTTGCTCCCGATGAAATGATGTCGAATGTCGATGTGCTTTGCTCTTGAGTGTTGAGCGTTGTTGCATGAGAGAGCAATGGCACTTTGTTATCTGTCTGAGAGGATTTTGTTGAAGTCAAAGCCATAGTCGATAATTAGGATCTCATCCAAAGGATTTGAGCACAACAAGATGACATGGCTATGTATTCACCTCTGTAGAGGATATCGAAGTACTCATTTGTTTCTTAGAAGACCAACTCACAAGCTTATCACCCAAAAACGAGCACCTCCAGACGTGCCGACGTGTATCTTGACATCTGCATGATCAACATCTGTATAGGTCATTAGTGACATACCGGTGTCCTTGGTACCAAAGTCCCATATTGATGGTTCCTTGGAGATACCGAAGACCCGTTTAACCGCTTCAAGGTGTTTTTGGTAGGCTTAGCACGGTATCTAACACACATGCAAGCAAATGAACAGAATATCCGGTCTCTTGGTGTGAGGTACATCGGGATCCAATCATACTACGATATTTTGTTTGGTCTACCATGATCCCCGAGTGGTCCTCATCCGCTTTAGTACGCTCAATCATAGGATTGTCAGCGGTCGCAAGAATCAAATCCAAATTTCTTTAAAATTTCATTTGCATATTTAGATTGATTTATAAAAATGCCTCCGGACTTTGTGAAATTTGTAATCCTAAGAAAAATGACATTTGTCCCATCATTGACATTTGAAATTTGGAACCCATTTCATTTGAAAATTGATCACATTCATTGGGGTCGGTCGAGGCAAAATAATATCATCAACATAAATTTGAGCGTGAATTAAATGTTTGCACGACTTTACGGTGAACAATGTCGGATCAACTGCTCCTTTGTTTGAATCCATTAGATAGAAGAAACTTTGAAAGTGTATCGTACCATGCCCTTGGAGCTTGCTTCAACCCGTAAAGAGCCTTCTTCAATCGATAGACATGAGTAGGATGCTCGAGATTCACAAAACCTTCGGTTGGTGGCGTATCGACTTCTTTAAGATCTCCGTTAAGAAAGGCCGTCTTTACATCCATCGATGACTACCATATTCTTACTAGCGACATTAGCCAAGAAGATTACGATTGCCTCGATACGAGCAACTGGAACAAATGATTCTTCAAAGTCAATACCTCCTCTTGACGGTATCCTTTAGCAACTAATTGAGCCTTGTTCTTTAGTACATCACCATGCTCATCAAGTTTTACTTTGAAGATCCACTTTAGAGCAATGATCATAGCACAATCGGGGCGGTACTAATTCCCATACATCTAGACGATCAAACTCATGAATTTCTTCTTGCATGGCATTGAACCAGCTGTCTTCATTCATGGCAGTTTTAACGTATTTTGGTTCAATCTTTGAGAGTATGGAGTTGAAAAAGCACCATAAGGCATCAGTTGCAAGTTGTTTCCGAGTAGATACAGGACGAGAGAGGTTTCCAATGATGTTGTCCAATGGATGATCATGAGTCCATTTTCTGAGGTGTTCATGTGGTTGTGGTTGAGGCTGAAGTAGTAGAGTCGATTTCTCGATGAAGATGGTTCGATGATGATTCGGAGAAAATATATTTTCAAATGGAGCATCTTGAGAGTAGCAAAGGATTAACTTCATCATTGGTGCACAAGCAATTCCATGATGTACACTCGATGATTAATGATTAGTTGATGAGCGGAGTGATCGGCAGCAGCGCTTCTTGACTTAATGACATTGAAACCGAAGGTTAACTTCATTGACAGGATAGAAGCGACCTCGTTGATGGAATTGACATATCATTATCATTTGGCTCATAGTGTTCATCAAGCATAGGATCAAACAATTTATTCAAATCATCTTCGAGGAGGTACATAAGGAGTTCTTGGTGACAGACTTGGTACAAGAGTAGAACCGATAGGACTACTCGATGAAGGTTGAGATGTGGGTCCAGCTGGATTGTCACGGAGCCATTTGCGGGACGACTCATCGAACGTAACGTGAATAGTTTCCATGATATCTCGAGTTCTTTTGTTGTAGATTCGGTAACCCTTCTTGTTTGATGCATAACCAACAAAAACTCCAATGTCCGCCTTAGCTCTTAACTTACCTAAATCTTGACCGTCATTCATTGGATAGCACAAAGCACCAAACACACGAAGGTAGGATAAATCAAATTTTCGTTTATGGACAAGTTCATATGGAGTTTTTCCATGAGAGGTGTGTATAAGGGAACGATTTTGGGTGTAGCAAGCAGTGGCAATGGCTTCAGCCCATAGAAACATTGGAACCTTTGAATAAATTAGCATTGTTCTTGCGGCTTCCACAAGAGTTCGATTTCATCTTTCAACTACACGTTACTCGTTGAGGAGTTTGAGAACACTTATTTGATGGCTGATTCCAACGCTTTCATAAAACTGAATTAAGTCTTTGTTAACAAACTCGGTGCCATTGTCTGTTCGAACAATTCTAACAGTATTGTTGAGTCGAACTTGAAGCTGTTTGATAAGTTTGATGATGACATTTGGAGTTTCATCCTTTGTCCTCAAAAACTTTACCCAAGTAAATCGAGAGTAGTCATCGACAACGACTAGAATGTATTTCTTCCCATTAATTGTTTGCACTCTCATTGGTCCGCATAAATCCATATGAAGGGTATGAAGAACTTCCATTACAGAGTTTGTGGGTTTTGGTTTGTGGACATACTTCGTGCTTTTTCCCAATTGGCATGTTGAACAAAGATGATCTTTTTCATATTTTAATCTGGGTAAGCCTCTGACAAGATCATTTCTGGAAAGGTTATTAAAGGTGCCGAAGTTCAAGTGATTGAGATGACGATGCCATAACCATGATTTTGTTTTTGAAGCCTTTGACAACAAGCAGATTGGAGAGGATTTCATCATGTCTTCGATAAAGATGGTGTATAGATTTGAACCACGAGTTCCTCTTAGCAATTCCACACCATTTAATTCTCTAACGAAACAAGTATGTTTTCTAAAAGCCACATCTAGATCGGAATCACATAATTGACCAACAGAGAACAAGTTATGACCAAGACCTTCAACATAATATACCCTGGAGATTACACTTTTGCCAACAACATAGTCTCCATAACCCATAATAGCACCAAAATGGTCGTTCCCGAATCTAACGGTCCGATGAATTTACTCACGAAGTTCATGAGCATGAGCGATCTCCAATCATATGCTTGGAACAACTGAGTCCGGTACCACGAGCGATTTGAGCGATCTGCGGTTGAACACGAGACAAGAATGGATAATCGGATAATTGGGAACCCCATGCAATAATGGGTTCCACTTGGTTAGTAACAATGATTGAAACACCTACATCGAAGTGTAAACAATGGAATCATTAGAAATAGATGCGGTGCTAGTGTCCGTATTTGACCTAATCAAAGTATGTTCACTTCTTAAGGGAATAGTTCTACCGATGAGGCATCCATTTTCTAGTGGGCATTGACTTAGCAAATTTAGGACAAAATTCATTAACCTTACGGCGGTGGGTATCCATTGATAACCTATATTCTTGAATTTTCTCCTGTGGGTTTCCACATTTTCTAACTTTCTTCGCCTTTGCCTTTTAGCCTTCTTAGCTTGATTTTAACATATTTAATCGGGCATTTAATAGCATTAGACAAATCATTCACACCACATTCGAGATTAGTAATGAAATTAAGCAATCATCGATACATGGTTTGCGAGATAGTAGCGAATTGAATTAATTACGATGCGCTTATCGCTAATACTAGAATCAACACGATTCGTTTTATTCAACACAAACTTAATATTCCTAGGGTGATCTTCTACTCTTTCAATGCACATTCTTAGCTTGCGAGGTCCTATCTTGCTTGGTATTGCACGGAGGCTTTGACCGCTTGCTTTAATGTCACTGTTTACTCATGTAGAGGGAATTATGGGAACATTAGTTGGTTGATCTACTTTTTGCATTCCTGAACTAGACGTGCAGGGATCTGAACTACTTGAGGGCACATTATGGTTCACTTTCTTATTACTGGGCATAGAATGGTTTGTATGTTTGGCATTAGGCATAGAACAAGGCATCAGAACTTTATCATTCTTAAAAAAGGATCTTGGGCACGTTGCTCTTAAACATTCTAAAATCTCTTGAGATCGTTTGGCATATAGGCAAGCATACCTAACTTCACTATCAAGTGGTTTGTTTAGGTAATCTTCTTCTACAATCTCTCGAAGACATTCTAGATTATCCTTAAGATGATAAAAGTAATCATGAAACACACGTTCATTGTTTCTGAGATGAGGAGGAATGTATTTAACATCATAGTATATTTGCGATGCAGATGAATTAGATGCAACATTCTCATTAAATACAAGTGGCGGTTCCTTTTCCAATCTCCTCATATTCTCAATTTCCTTTTGTAAAGGCGTTATTTTTCGTGTTCTTGTCACGGTGACTTTCATTGAATCATATAACTCTTTAAAGTGTCGTTTAACTTTTCATTTTCTTCTAGAAAACTCTCATTTTCTTTTGTAAAACATTAACCAAGTTTTGAAGATGAAAAGTTTGAGAACACCGAGAATCTAAAGGAGGAGGCATTTGGGAGCCAGATCGCATTGTTTTTTCACCCTTTAATTGTGAAATTTGGGCTTTCAACTTTACGATCGTGTTACAATGAGCTTGAATATGTTCATCACGTTTGTTTATCGAAAACTCGCATCAAACTCGGAACATCCGAGGATGTCTTGATATTTGAGGTTTTAACATTTTCTTTAAGATGTTGATATTTTAGTTGCGGATCAAAATGTTCAACTTCTAATTTAGAAAGATGTTTTACCAAATTATCGTGATCATCGATCAATTTTCTCATTTAGTTCGAGTTTTTGTTTTCAAGCTTAATGACACGATCATGGGAAACTTTCAATGCAATAGATAATTCATGAAATCGAGAAGCGATAATAGAGTGCTTAGTAACGATATAAAACACGTCTTGAGCAACACAACTCGAAATCAAATTCTCATTTAAGATATGCAAGTTCTTCCTTTCAACTTCATTATATTTGAGTTCTGTTCATACTCATTGACCTCAACAATCATTGCATCAAATTATTTTTCTATTTCTTTAATATCATAATTTATTCCCTTTTGAAGACTCTCAAATTCACCTTTTAATTGTTTAAAGAAAGGCATGACCTCGGTTAAATAACATTCTTTGGTTTGCTCAAACCCCTTTCCCCTCGATTATTCCTGTGGGTGTGATTCTATTCTTACGTTTTCTCAAAATCAACAAGCGGTGATAAACAACATACTGGTGATTAAGGTCTTGCTATTAGTGGCAATAGATCTAGGAACTAAGTGCATTGGTGTATTAGGAGGATACACGGTTGCTTTAGGCAATTTCCTACAAGGGGATTCTTTTCAACAAGATTTTCGACTTTTGCATATCCATATCCTTTTCCGAACACTTGTTCGGGGGTTAATAGAGTCCGAGGCTTAAACTTGTTTAAGGATATCCAATTTTCCTTAGTGTAATCATGGGGTTTTATCGTTATTCTATTCATTTTGCACTCGTGATCTTCTAGCTTCTTATTCATTTTCTCCCTAGTGACTTCATCTAATTTCTTATCTTCCTCAGTGCACTCAGTAACTAGGTTTCTGCCTAGGCTTAAGGATTTCATTACCATCATAAAGTACCTTATTAGCGACTCTAGCCTTTTAATGACCTCTGGTTTGGTTCCTCAACAATGGGAATGCTATGCTTATCACTTAAGACTCTATGCTTAGTGATCAAGTGAGCGATCGAATGGTATTCCTTGTACGTACAACTTATTTTCAAGCTTGTTTTCAAAGTTTTCAGATTGGAAAAATCATTCAAAAGTTTTGATTCCTTAGCATTGAATTCTTGCTTAAGCATTTTAACATTTTCTTGAAGTTCGTGTTTTGCTTAGCGCTTTGGAAAGCTTTTCTTGTAAGGAGTTTAACTCTTGTTTTAATACTTCTTCTAAAATTACTTTTCTAATAATTATGCGCATTTGGTCATCCATTTCACGCTCACGGGTGATTAACTCAAACTTAGCACGTTGTTCATAAATAGCTACTTGTTCTTTATAGGCATTCGATTCGTAGATAACAAAATCATCGAGGGCACATGCGATATATTCATCAAAACATAGTCATCATTGATGCGGAAGATGCATTACTTGGTACAACCTCACCTTCACTTTGCTTCACATATTGATCATATGGGACAATATTGCTATTACCCTTATCATCAATATCTGATTCATAAGTTTCAAGAGATTGTACTTTATCATGCGTCTTTTGCTCATCAACTTCATCATATAGTTTTAATACCTCTGAAATGATTTTGTCTTTGGATTGGGCAGCCTGTTGTGGTGAAGAGACTTTTGGAGAGACCATAGGTGAGATGCTAGCCATGAAGATTGTTTGAGCTGTAGGTTCATCATCGACATCAGAGTCAAATGCATCACGCCGGCTACTTGAAATGCATTTTGATGATTGTGACCTAATTCACGAATTGGTACATTCATCAACATCGGCATCATAGGTTCGCATTTCCTCAAGAAACAACAACTCCTCTTCATCCAAAGATGCTCCATTATCTTGAGCTTGCACAAGCAACATCTTATCTCACAGTATTATGCATTTTGAGGACGTTTTGGAGATGTGCGGTTCCTAGCAATATGTCCTCACCACCACAGTTGTAGCATTTGGTAGCTTTGCTTGTCCTTGATTTGGATTTCTTCCACGATTTTGATTAGCCATATACCTCTACCAACTCCACCTCTTCCTTGTTGATCTGCCTTTCTTGAACGGGTTGCACCATAACCCTCCATCTCGGCGGTAGCTTGATTGTGTGGATTGGATGCGATTCGAGGTTATTGTTGGTGTGTGGAGAGAATTCATGTTTTGACTAACCATGAGAGACAGTTGATTGATGAAGTTTTCCATGAGTGTGTTTGAGTCTGGAGGCTTATATGCTGGATCAGGAATAAGCTTGTAATTACCATCACCCGTGGGTATAACTTGAGAAGCTTTGGTGGTAATTCCAACATTGGTGTAAAAAGTTGTTGAATCATTTGATGAGCTTGATTCTCCTTGTTTAGCTTTGAACTGATCAATAATCCTTCGCTCAAACATAGCATGTCTCTCATTCTGAAGCAGGAAGGCATACAGTTGCTCATAGTTGGTGTTCTTAATACCTTTGGTTAGCTTTACAGAGGTAACAAACTTATGCCATTCGGGATTCATGTTGTTCACAAACTTTGAGTTCAGCGGAATATTTGGCATGGTCATTTTGATGTTCCTCATGTCATTCACAAGCTTATGGAATCTCACGTAATATTCATAGACACTTTCTTACGGTTTCATATTAAAGTGCTCAAATTCATCATACGGTGTGATTCTCTCTTCCTTAGTTAATTCAGACCACAGAGAAGCATCTTGACATTATCCCATACACCTTTGCTTGTTGTTGTGATTGATAAACTTGTAGATGTCTTTGGAAGACCTTGAAGTATAATGTTTGAAGCCACGATATCGACATCGAATCTCTTTTCTCCTTATCATCGAGCTCATCATACATCTTTGGTCCATCCATTCCAAATATCATTGTTCCATCTGCGTGATATCAATTATGTCTCTTGTAGTCTCAATCGATAAGGTCCTTCATCAATTGACTTGAGAATGTTGACTCCATTTTCCTTTCAAGACAATACAATATGATTCGTTGAGCCCAAGAGTCGTAGTCGATTACATCAAGCATGGGTGGGCAGTATCTGAACCATTTGCTTGAACATCCTCGACCTTGATGAGATGATTGTAGGCACGTTGGTAGACATGTTCTTGATTTGACGGATTTTATAACTCTATGATTAGACCGGGAAATAGATTCTTTCGAGGGATTTTACTAAATCAAGAGAAAACCGTATTAGAGACAAAAAATCAACCAAGTCGCTAAGAATCCTTGAACCAAGTCGCTAAGCACCAAGTCGCTAAGTACAAGTCGCTATACTGCCAAGTCGCTAAGACACAGTCAAGTTGCTAAAGAACAACTCGCTAAGATCCAAGTCGTTGGACACAAGTCGCTAAAGTACCAAGTCGCTACACAGTCAAGTCGCTAAAGAGCAACTCGCTAAAGTCCAAGTCGCTAACACCAAGTCGCTAAGAATACTAAGTACAAGTCACTAACAAAATTGAAAGCAAGTCGCTAACTTCACCAAGTCGCTAGCCGTAGTGGAGAATCCACTAAGTTGTACTGTTTGTCGGCTTGTCTCAATAGACAAGTCGCTAGGACCAAATCGCTAACAATTAACACTACAACTCGCTACCTTTTCCTGAAGCAAGTCGCTACGATGAAAAACACTACGAGAACCAAGTCGCTAGCAAGAAAAACTTCAAAAACACACTTTTTAATCCAAAACAAGTCCAACCACAGTGATTCAAGCTTTCCAAATCAAAACCCAAGCACATACAATGATTCTAAACACAAAAGTACACCCAAAATTCAAACTTTAACACAAGAAGTGATCCAAATGATGCAAAAACCACTAAACTTTTTCAAACTCAAAAACCATCTAAAAACCACTAGAAATCCAAGGATATGTAAGAGAAATGATCAAACCATGGCTCTTGATACCATTTGTAATATATTGGATTTCACAAACACATCAAATCATAAAAACAAATAGGCGTATAACTTAGGTTTTAGAGAGAGAAAGAGTTAGAGGTTGGGAACTTTAGTGAGAGAAAATGAAAGTATTATTTTGAGCTCCAACTCTCTACTTGGGAGGTAGAGAGTATTTATAGTCTTACACAAATCGCCACCTACGGGTGTGGATCGGGCATACGGTGGGTAAAGACCGTCTGTCCTCCACGGTGTTACTTAACTAAATACTACTTAACATTAAATAACCTACGACTACGAGCTTTCTAACGAATACATATACTTGAGGTGACCGACACTTTAATGACCGGATTTACTAAATCCTAACACTTAGCTTGTGATTAAGTGGTATTAATTAGTTGCATAAGGTTTAATAAAGTTGGTTTTAGCTTAATACATCTTCTTGTAGCTTCTGGTTCTCTAATATAGCTTCTAGCTTATTCCCTTAAGTGCTTTTCAATTCAGTTACATTACATCCAGCTTATTTTGCATTAACAGCTTGCATTTTATATTTTCCCAGCATCTTAATTACATTTAGGACTTTTCTTGAAATTTTCATACTTTTCTATAGCTTCTAGCTAGTTTTCTGCATTTAAATTAGTTTTTAATATAATTTAATTAGCTTTTATTGCAAATAAATCAGAAAAAGTTCAAAAATATATTTTCAAATTTCCTAGATTAAGAGAAATCAAAAAAGCATAAAAAGTATTTTTCTTTAATTCTCCTAGTTTAAATAGTAATTTTTAGACATTTAATTAGTTTTAAATAGTTTTTAATTCATAGAAAATATAAAAAAGTTCAGAAAAATACAAAATCAGTTTTGAAAATTCTTTTTAGTTAATTTAGATTTTTTAAAATAGTTTCATAATTTTCTCACTAGTTTTCATAATTTTTAGTATTTTAGATCCATTTTAAAAGTCAAAAATTAGATTTTAATTCAAATAAATTCAAGAAAATTCATAAAAATTAGTTTTAAATCTTAGTTAATTTTAAAATGTCATTTTTAGCTTTAGAATAATTTTAGATCATTTTTGGAATTAGTTTGGTATTATTTGCATTTAATTCACGTTTTATTAATTCGTAATTTGCGTTTTAGATTTAATTTGCATAATTAGTCATTATTCCTTGTTTGCATCATATATTTAGTTGTTTTAATTTCTTCCCTTTATTTTCCCTTGCCCCGTAGTGTAGAAATCCCAAATATCTCTTTTTACACATTCAAATCCCGATAATCGCGACGTGAGTTGAAGATTCCATTCAACCCTCGTTCGGAACGATCTCGGTGCTCAAACCTAATACTTTTGAGTTACCCAAATACTACACTTCTCATTATTGATCTCTTTCCAGAGCAATCAATTTTTGGCGCCGCTGCCAGGGAGGGCATGTAGTGAGTTTTCGTATTCCGTCTCGATTCGCGTGCATTTGAAGATCCTTCCCCGAGTGAAGTTACCGTTGTTTTGTATATATATATTTTTGAAAACCAAAACATCTAAAAACCAAAGCATTCTTCCTAGAGTGTTTACAAAACAATAAAATTAAAACCAACAAAAGAAACTCAAACGTCAATTGTTACGTCGGCTCACCTGAAGGTACAACCTATACACGGGTATAAGGAAGTCTTGACATTAAATTGCGGGCCAAGAAAGATCCACTCTTCTTTCCCTTTCTGCTGCAGTACTTTTGAGAGCGACCGAGCACCGGTTGACGCGACGTTACCAAAAGATTGTTTTTCAAAAATTCTAAAA